>JAIUND010003716.1:0-14697 GCA_034699125.1 Gisinianus flammeolus
TAATAAAATGAAAAAATGGAGTTCATTTAAGGAGTTGATTGAGTTTAATGACAAAGTCATCAGATGTCATTTGCTCTTTTGAATACTCCTAAAATGTCTTTAGCTGCTTCATACATTTCATGTGCACCACCCTGGAAAAGAAGAGAGAGAGAAAGAGAGCGTTCAATCAAATCAGTATCAAATTTCATATGCACCAATCAAAAATATGTTCAAACTACAGAGCTCATGTCATAAAAAGGAGGAAAAGTTGAGTGAAGGGAGAGAAAAACGGGAAATGGAAAAGAGAGGAAGAACAAGTCAAAGTCAAAGAGAAAAAGTTGGAGAGGAAATGAAGAGAGAGAGAAAAAAAATAAGGAAATGAAAGACAAAGGAAAAGAAGCCGGATTTTTTATGGGATGTTATAAGATTTGAGTTTGAGATGCTGCCTGTACCTCGTCATAGACCAAATCGACAAGTTTACTACGGAAGGGTTTGCATTTCTTTTCAATATTTGTACTCGCGGGGATTCCATAGCGCATTTTTGCTTCCGCCAAAGAATCGCCTCCACTATTCATCCCAATGTAGTCTTCTCCACCCCATTCTTCTTCATCTTCCCGATCTTCATCCACCCCTATACTGGATGCGAGGAGAATACTCTTGACATCCTCACCTTCCTCTTCCTCCTCCTCCTCATCTTCATCTTCATCTTCCCCATCTTCATCATCCTCTTTGTATAGTTCATCATCTATATAATCCCACAATCAAAAAATTCCATATATATTATTAAATCCCCATATTAATATCGTATTAAATTATTGAAAATATTGTCAATCCAAAAAAAAAAAAAAACTCTGGACAACATCAAAAAACTTGTGAAATCTTTGATCTTACAGGCGTCATCAAATTCCGGACCGAATTGATATCTTGTTCGACCATCGCTAAAGGGCTCCACGAGAGTTATCGGTGGTAATTTTTTATTTGGATTCACATTCGCACCCGCATCTAATTTTGTGAGACGATTTAAAATCCGGTTTACTCTGCAAAAAAAAAGAAAGAAATTGTTATATCTGTAGAGAATCATGGTGATTTTCTTCATTTTTCTTTAAACTTTAAATGCGTACATTTGAGTACAGATAAAATTGAGGATTGGGAAATTTGATATTTTGATTTTGAGAATATTTACCGGAAAACGGGGTGATTGTATAGGTCTTCCATGTCTGGGGTGGGCTCCATGAGACCTTCGACAGCCAGTTGACGGAAACGATTCCGCTCTGCTTGTTTCCGTTCACTCGTCCGTTTGACCCACGTGTCATTTTCCTCTCGCTCTAGACGCTCGAGGAGTGTGCTCATGTATTTTGCATCTGTGATCCGGATTTTATCCGTCCCTATGAGACGTTCCAAGCGAACAATGACACGACCCGGAGCATCCGCTGGAAATTCCAATTCCTTTTGGTAGGACTCGATGGGTGGGAGTTTGACACGGATCTTGGTGGAATTTGAACGTTTATTCTTCCATCCTTTCTTTTTGTATCCTTTCCCGTGTTCATCCTCACTTTTCCCTGTGGAGGACTCGGCCATGTCCAATTTGGAACCGCGTGGTGTGTTATTATTTGTATTTGAAGCCATTTTTTTATTAGCAATTCGTTTATTTATTATTTTTAGTTTATAGTTTTGTATATCTATAGTTTAAAATCCAATTCAATTAATTACGGACAATTTTGAGAGGAAGGACTAACTAAAGACGGATCAAATACGAGACTGCTCGATTTTGTATGGAGTTATGGACGAAAACAGAGGACTACATAAAACTAGAATGATGCCGCAGCTTTAGTTGAAATTTAATTGACCATATAATAGTCATAAATCAATTCAATGCAATCAATACAAAAAATTTGAAGACAAAGAATCCACAACGAAATTCAATGGGAGGTGAAACAAACAGTTTTTTTTTTATTTAAGGATAAATAACAAACTATTGACAAAAAAAACGTCCCGCTGCTCAGAACAACAATTTTTTTTAATATCGCCGTTTGAGTTTTTTACATTAGAATTTCCGTACGAAAAGTTCAACTCAATAAAAGGTATATAAAATGCTTTCGAAAAAATTCCACGGAGCCTTTTCTGCCCTGGAATTGGGGATTCAACGTGGCCTTTACTGTCCATATGTATAGAAAATGACATTTAAATTATTCAACTTTAAATTCTCCAAGTGCTAATAAAATATTTTGTGTGTACATAGTCACAAAATGACTAAATCCAATTGGAAAAACCGAACAAGTGAGAGAGCGATTTCCTGGGGAGTAAACAATCGGCATATTGGCAATGGCAATGGCATTTCCTTGAGAAATTCACTCTCTCTCTCTCTCTCTCTCTCTCTCAATTCTCAATTCTCAATTCTCTCATCATTTCGTTTTGGATTGGGAAACCTTTCAGTTAATTTCCAATAGGAAGGACAACCAAGGAGTTCTCTCGCTCTCTCTCTCTCTCTCTGATGGCGATGGCACAGAAAATTGGACTTTAGGGAGCCATTATTTTTTTTTTTGGATGGAAGGAGTTGATAGGATATGGATAAATATATACTATCCCCCATCTGTATCCGTATCTGCCTCGGCTAAAAACATGTAAAAATTCATGTACACACACACACACACAACACACACCAGCATTCGAATTCACAATAAGTGAATGTGTGTGTGTGCTCAAGACACGAGAGAAAAAATCCACAGTGTTTCTGTTACTAGGACGACGACTATACATAGAAACTAGCCGTCTGCTACAACTCCAACTCAAGCTCATTACTCTATAGATTTCCGAGAAGAAGAAGAAGAGAAGAAGGGAAAGAAGGAGGAAAACGAAAACGAAATTTCGAAATGATGGAGCGGTATATATGGAAGTCATCAGATCGTTCCGTCTTTTTCCCTTCTCCAATTTTTTTTGCCCGTTTCATTCACTCACTCGCAGTCCTAAGTTGTACACAGAGATAAAATGTTGCTCTTTCTCTTTCTCTCTCTCTCTTTCTAGTTCTCGTGTGCATGACTCCAGGAAATCCATTGAGCGGCTTCCA
This sequence comes from Gisinianus flammeolus, assembly GCA_034699125.1. NCBI lineage: Eukaryota > Metazoa > Arthropoda > Collembola > Symphypleona > Katiannidae > Gisinianus > Gisinianus flammeolus. The sequence goes on from JAIUND010003716.1 coordinate 3,044, forward strand.
TATCCACTATATTTCTGATTCTATTCGTATTTGCAATGTGTAGTAGAACTGTAGAACATGGGATTGTTCACTACTCAAAAGAATTGCCAATTTCATTGCCATGGTCATTCTCATTCCCAAGAATAACGTGAAGGCTTCTTTTTACTCTATACATTTTTTTTTTGCTACATTTCTTTTGGATTTTGGTGAGCTTGGAGAGTTTGGAGGACCTGAAAAAAGTTGGTTGAGTTGGTGTAAAAGCGTAGGGGAATAAAGGAGAAAGCGCAAATTGTTCACAGCAGGCATTCACACGATGGACGTTGTGCCATCGGAGAAATGCCTGAATTCATGCACAATAGCCTGAGAATTCCTAGGAAAGAGAAATGGTAAAATCAGAGCCAGAATCAGAATGAGAATATCAGAAGCCATAGTCATAATATATGTACACACAAATGCACAAACACAAAAGAGTATCGAGTGTATACAGTGATAGATTTTTGCTTGGTGGTGGTGGAAAAAATTAGCCATCCATCCTCGTTAAATGCTCCCACCAATCACTCAAACAACAGCATACGAATGTAAAAGGTGGTTGGTGGACTGAAACTGAAAGGGAAAACGTTGATAGATTTATTCCTGCCTTAATTCCCATTTATTTCCTCGTACTTTTCTCGTACTTTGTTCTTGTCAAAGAGCTACTTGAAAGAGAGAGAGAGAGAGAACGAATTCCTTTTCCTTTGACTCGCTTGATTAATGACACAAATAATCTCACCTGTACACTCTAAATCAAGATTCTAAAAACTCAATGAACAAAGCATTGAGCAATTGTCTTGAAAGGAAAGGAAAAAACGAAATTTTAAATGGATTCAGGACGTGGTCATGGAAGCTGCCATTTCCAATGTAATTTTCCTTAATTCATCAATTTTGCAGCTTGTATCAGTATCTTCTCCACCCACGCCATTCGTAAGATATGCGCGCATACACAAGCTTCCTCAAATTTCTTTGGGTGTGTAAGTCAGTGCAAAGGGGTTTTTTTTTATTGAACGAGGATTTGATGGTTTGCCAAGAGTCTGAGCTATCGGGGGAACAAAATGTTGACGTTGACAGGAGGAGATTTTGACTTGTAGGAAATATTGACTGTTTTTTCATGAATGAATGAAATGGCTGAGTTCAATCAAATATCTTTCATCGTTGCCATTTTCGCAAATTCTAAAGGTTGTCTGTATAGAAATAGTCAAATTCAAAGGCAGAGTATGATAATTTCATATCGTATCGCAGCATATCAACAGCAGAATTCTGAACCAGCGAGAGAGAGATCCCTTTAAATTGTCGTCCCCAAGCCAAAGTGATGTGAGCATTTTTTTTTTTTTACATCTTGCATCACCATCACTAAAAATGTCTATGCATATCAACGAAGATCCAGACACACATTCACTCGACAAGTCTTTTCAAGGAAATCCAGGTCACATATTCATATTATTTTCTACTCACTCTCTCCTTCTCCGTACATTTGCAATTTCTTTTTATGTACGGAATTTCCTTTTTGCCCTATACCACAAATTTCCACTTTGACATTTTTTACACAAGATTTCTTTTACTCTCAACTAAGGAAATTTCTGAGGAAAAATTCCATGGATAATACTCATCGTGAATCTTTTTCAAAGTGCTTATAATTTGTGAGTAGTTGAGAGTGAAGCAAGTAGTTTCAAATCGGATCATGAAAACTGAAATTCACACTCGCGAGAATGTCAAGTCAAATCTGTCCGGAGAAATGTACATATAAATGTAAGTACATTTATTTCAGAAGGTTCTGAGTTAAATTGTGTGTGTGTGTGTGTTTGTGCAATTGGCTAGAACAATTCTAAAATATAGAATTTCCCTTGTCAAGCGTTATCCAATTCCCACAATTCCAATATTTTAACATTTCTTGTACAATATTCATGAAAAAGGAAACAGTGGGGAAAAAAGATGGATGGTGGAAGTGAACAAAGACTCGCAATGAAATTGAAATTGACTTGGAAGAGGGAAGTGTGAGGTGTAAAGAGAGTTCTCGTGGGAGTGGGAAGTCAAGTAGCGGAGATATGCAAGCAATAAAGTTGATACTTGATAGATATCGATATTGATTGGTCCCCCTCCCTTCTTTATTTACTTTATTGGAATTTGAAACGCTGTCGTGTTCAATGTTTTATCCGTCCATGACTTGATATAACGCTTGTTCAACCGGAGCATTGCATCAAACAAAATGTATCCTTGTTTCCCCTGTATATATCTATGAACTTGACCAAAAAAATCTGTCAAGCAACTCCATACACGACTGAACATTCGATACGAGAAAAAAAAGAGTCCAGAATCGAGCGTGGATATCACATATCTCTGTGTCGAATTACATTGTTCCGTCACGACACTCTCTCGTTACACCCCACATCCACCTTTTTTCCCTTTCCACCTCTGACTTTTCACCTTCCCATTTCCCTCCACTTTCACTCTTTCTCTCTTTCTCACTTTCTCTCTTTCTCTCTTTCTCTCTTTCTCACTTGAACATTTTGTATTGGATTTAAAAATCGGATCGACATAAATTCCATATTGAATTACGCCATTCGGAAAACATGACGGACGAACATTTTACACTTCCCATTTTCTAATCTCCTCACTCAATATTATTGTTTTCCTCACTCTCTCGACACGGCAGGCTAAGAAAACAATTGCTCACAATCAAAATCTGATGGAGAAAACTGAATTTTAACAAGACATTTGACTACGATATTTCCCATTGGGAATTATTCACAGCAAGGATAACTGACGCATTATTCCTGCCATCAATATGGAATTGATGGCAGATTTCCTCTGACTTTCCTTATCCTCATGTGGTAAATCTACTTGTTCACAATTGTAAAGAATCTTAAAAGCGTACAGATAAAAGCTCTAAGAGAGAGAGACAGAGAAAGGAAAGACGTTTATTCATGATGAACTATGATTTCCGATTTCCACACTTGGATTCCACACTCAAACTGTAAATTCAAATACATAATGCGATGGGGATTTGAAATTTGAATAGAGTGAGTGAGTGGAAAAAAGGAGGATGATAGATGAATTACATAAATTAGTTGGCACATTGTTCAAATTTGGAATGGTCTCTTTGTATGACGAGAGAGAGAGAGAGAGAGAGAAAGTGAAAGTAAAAGTAGAATAGAAAATATGGTTGATGATGGGGTTTTTGATGAGGTTTCAAAAGAATGTGCTAATTGTGGATGCGAGAGAAAGGAAGAGAGAGAGAAAGAGGGAGAGAGAGAAAGAGGGAGAGAGAAAATGTGGAAGAGAGAAAGTGGAGAGAAGATAGAAAGAGACTTTTGACATTTCGTCACGTTGGGTTCCAAAGTTTGCGTTTGAGAAACAAAGTTTTTTGAAGAGTCGGTCCTTTCAAGTATCTCTTTGCTTGTCTCTGCTCTCAAACTCTTGAGCATCTACGATATAAACGCGACAGTCTTACAATCTACAATGTAAAATAATTCTATGCAGAATTCTCTTCCTCCGTCTCTTTCTCTTCTCTCTCGTCCTTTTCTTCCACCCTCACAAGTTAACATCACAGTCTTCAAGTTCCAGATTAGAAACAGAAACCGAGGAGAGTTAGTAAGTGGATTTTAGACATGGAATCTTTTCTGTCTACAGATTCTACATGTGTAGAATGTGTTCATGTGCTCATCTCTATAGTCGTCCACACTTTTTTAATGTTACTTCCATTTCAGATTCCAGATTCCACGTGACATGCCATTTTGAATATTTTGGACAGTCCCCTTAAATTCTACAACTTAAATAGGAAAAGAAGAGACGGAGAAAGAAAATCGAGAAAAAAAAACTACGCTTTGGAAATTATTCTAGATTGTGAAATCCAGTCAGAATGGAAATCATCAAGTATTCTACTTTTACTTCTGCTTCTATTTCTACTTTACACACATTTCCCACTTTCTTTTTACTCGACTCAACTTGACTCGCAGGGAAACTCCAAAAAAAGGAAAAATCCTTTACATTTCCAACAATCTACAGCAATTCCAATTCCAAAGTCTCTCAGCCAATTCTCACATCATGAGGATGAGAACTCTGTGACTTAAATAGAATTTTACATGACACATAATGTACAATGTATTCTTTTTATTTTATTTCCACCCAAAAAAAAAATCCCTTCTCAACTCTTTCATCGTATGTGTCTAACTTTTCTGGGTAAAGAAATGCCAAAAAAAAAGAGTACAAAAAGCTCTTTTACTTGAAACTTGTTCTACTCTAATGAATTCCCGAGCCCTCACTTGTCTCTCCCTCTATTTCGTATTTCTTTCTCTTTCATTCATTCATACTCGTTCAATCTACACTCGTCTGGATTAGAACTAGACAGAAGGGAAGGCTTCATGATCTTTTTACTCATTGTCACTCTCCGAACATGTCCCACATTCTACACATACAATTTCTCTCGAGCGTCTTAATTTAATTCTGAATTCACTCGAGTTTAATTGAGGACCGATTCACAGTCTAGCTTTATTTTTAACATTATTTAATCAAAACAAACCTTGAACCAATTCCACACATCTTGCTTAAAAAACTGTGAAGAACAACTCCATTGAAGTTTGAAGATGCCCATAAAATAAGTAAAATTTTGCATTTCAAATTTCAAGCATGAGAAAACTGTACGTACAAGAAGTCCCATGATGAACATGATTGCTCGACTAATTAATTAATAATAACAAAAATGTATTAACCAAAGGAATTTTTGCACTCAAAACTTGTCTTTGTATTTTGTATATGGCATTGGATTGGCACATGAGATACTTGAGTGTGAGTTGCTTTTCCTTTATTTTTCTTTGCTGCTGTGCTCCGTGTGTGCTAGTCAAATCGGGAGTGAAACAAAAGAGAGCAATTATTTTTCGTTTGGTCTAATAAATACTCGAGAGTTTTATAGGGCTACTATTTATTTATTGATCAATGAAATTCCCATGAGACCACACACAGATAAACACACACACACACATATGCACACATGAGTTTCATCTTGTTATTTTTCTCCAGTTTAGGTATGGCCGGAGGTCATACCAGCCCACACACACATCCTCCAAAACACATGCACACACGTACATTACTGATAGAATTAAGTTGGAAGATGATACGAATGAGAAGGGATGAACTTGGAACTTGTGCTCTTCTCTTCTCCTTTTCTCTTTGCCTCCCTTTTTTGGTAGCAGCTGTGGAACTTTGGGCTGGGTGGGAGAGTTAGAGTTACGGTTAGAGAGATGGTCAAACTCCCCAAATGCTCAAAACAACTCTCACTATCTATCCTACAGATAATATAATTCTTTTGGTGGTGGTGGTGGTATGTATGTATGTATGTATGTATGTATGTATGTATGTACATAAGTATCGTATCGTATCGTATGTTCTAGCAAACTAGAGAAAGTTAAAAAGGTAAGAGGAGAGAGAAAGTGGAGAAAGTCGAAGGACATATTGCATTGCATATTGTAAAATGTTTTATATATTGTAGAATCTGAGCACGTGCTCGTTTCTCGGGGATCCGAGAGAGCGAGAATGCCCGAGAAACGTGGAGTAATTTTTGGTTGTTGTCGTGTGGGATTCCAAATACTTGGAATGCCAGAGCAAGACATTTCCTTTGTAAGTACAGATACTCGCATGTTTGTGTATTTTCTTGTACATATGTGATTTGGATGAAGAATGCAGAGGACCACAGCCATGAAATAAATAATAGGAATAGGATTACACACACACAACAAGTGCAAACGCGGCTCGTGTCATCGTCATTATATGAGCAGTATAGGGAAATGGAAAATGGATGGAAGTGGAAGACCTACATCGTCATGCAAATGTTATTGTTATTGGGAATTTGAGACTCGACGACCGTCTTTAGTCTGTTCCTGTACTGATTCTGATTACACATACTTTTCTATTTCTATTTCTATATATATTTTCTGTTTTATATTTTCTATGCGTTTCCCCCCATTTGGAGTGTAGAAAATATTAAATTTTTCTCATTCTCCGCCGCTTCTTATCATGAATTCAACAGCAGACTTTCCCCTTTTCTTTCTCTCTCTTTTGCTGTCCACTCCACATTCAACTGTCAACTGTCCACCATTTAAAGTCTCCATACAAACAAAAATTCCAGATTTCATTTGATATGATAAATCGTTCATTCATTTCTATTTCTATTTATATACATAAATAAACGACATAAAAATGCATCGGGACTCGTGTAAGTTTTTGTCCGTTGACCAAGATAAATAAGGAGGAATGTTTGCTACTGACGAGGACGAAAATGAAAATGAGAGAATCGTACTGTGTCCGTGTGAGCTAGAAATGTTGAGTGTCTGTCCGTTTCATAATTATCCTCCTCGCATATGGTTTTGATTTTGATTAGTTGAGAACATAATTTCATTTTAAAACAGCCACTGCCTGTCATGGTAGTATGTGCATGTGGATTTGGATGGATGGACACGACATTCGAGGAGGATTCACATTATTCTTATTATTATTAAGTATTATTGTGTGTGGAAAACAAAAGGAAGAACAAGAAGGAGACAGAAGAGAAAAAAAAGAGAGGGAAAAGGAAATGATGGAAATCATATTACAAAATTGCCTGACTATGGCTGACTTGTTCCAGTTTCTCGGTTCTTTTGTCTGTCAGTTGACAGCGCAGAGCATGAGTGTGTGAGTGAGAGACCCAGACCCAGAACCAGAACCAGAACCAGACCCAGGCTGAGACTGGTGATTTCCAATTTTTGTTGACACGACACTATATTTTTGATGCATATGTTTCATGTCTCTCTCTCTCTCTCATTCTTCCACTATCCTTTTTTATATATTCCTTTCGACGTTTGTATTTAGTCGGATATTATGATGGGGGTTGCTGGGTCCACGGCATGTGTGTGTTTGTTTATGTGTTTTTGTATGGTCGTCGTAGCAAAGTTTATTGGAATACAAGTCCACGTCCAAAAAGAAAAAAGATGACTTGAGTTTTATTATGTTTGACAAGTGAGAATTGATTTTCTGAGCGGATCAATCCTGCTACTTTTCGTCTTCTCTCTCATTCTCTCTTTCTCTCTCTCTCTCGCTAGTTTTCGTATCCTCATGCTCAAACATTGTTTGATTCTTGTTCATGAGAAAACGGAGAAAAACTGTAAAAGACTTTCCACTTTTCTTCGATTTCTATATATTTCTATGAATACTCATCTCATTCCGTTTCCGTCTTACTCGCAATTCCCATTTTGCACCTCAGTACCAAACAAAATACAAACACAAAAAAGAGAATGCTCTGAAAAGATTCCCATCATTTCCTTTCCACAAAATTCACCGAATTCTCTCTAGATTTGATTCAAACTTCAGATTATTATTATTGAACTCCCTTTGCCTCTGTATAAACGATCATATAAATACTCTGGATTTGGCGACCATGACAATCCATCCGACACAGCCTACACAAGAAAGTTCCTTCGCACATTTTTCTTTGGGTCTTGAGGTCTATCATATTTTTTGTCTGGAGAATCCTTCAAGGTTTCTTTTTCCTTCTTGGAAAATCTTTAGAAAATCTGACGAGAGAGAGAGACTGAATCTGGATTTTGTGTATGAATATTTTTTGGCTGTGGTATATATTTTTGAACAGGAGTCAGTCATGAGTTCCCTTTCCCCCCCTCTCTCTCTCTCTCTCTTTCTTTCTCATTTGAATTCATATGTGGATGGAGAAAGTCTCAATTTCCATAATGCTAATGTAATAATAAGAATATAGGAATAAGGAGCTGCTACTGTGGTTTGGTTTAGTTTGAAACTAGGAAGAATAAAAAAAAAAGCTACCACAACCAAAAAAAGCAAACTGACAGGGAGAAAACCGAACGTCATAGAGAGAGAAACGAGGAAAATTCTAATACGGTTTCTCTTTGAGAGTTGTGGTAGTTGTGTTTTGGTTACGTGTGTGTCGGTTTTCCGTCTCGTCAGAAACGAAATTTTCCTTGTGTACTTTTTTCCGCTCTTCTTTTTGGGGGAATTTGGGGGCCTTTTTTTTTTGGCGTGGGAGGGAAAAAACATTTTCCTTATCAGGGAAATGTTTTTATTTATGCCGTTATTCATACAATATTTTATAAGATATAAAGCGCTTATCGTCCCTCTAAAAGAGTATAATGGCTCAAAAAAGAGAGGACGAGAAAAAAAGCGAGGAAAAAGCTCCATCATCATCATCATACATACACCAAAGGGAAAGAAAAAAGAGAGCTCTGTATCACTCAGTTTACTTTATATACAGATACTTTATACCACACACTGGATTTTCTTGGGGGAGAAAAAACTCTCTTTAGTTTAACAATATCTTTATATACATAGCACTTTTATTTTCATTTTTATTTTTATGACTGCCCAAAATCAGACTAGGAAATCTGGAATTTTGGAATGTGAAAGGAAAAATACAAAATCCACATTCATAGGATTTTGTTATCTCGTCTAGATATTTAAACCCCATTCGATTGAAGTATTTAAGTACATATTGAAGATGGAAACTCCACAAATTCCATAGGCAAACAGACTAATTGAATACAAAATATTGCAATCGGAAATCCAGAACAACATCAAACGGCGATTGTGTAGCCATCAACTTTCCTCCCTCTTTATCATTTCCTTTAGTGTTTCCCTCTCTTTTCTCTTCCTCTGAATAAGCAGTGATGGAGGAAACATGAAGAAAAACCTAAAATTCATAGGATTTTACATGGAATCATATAATCATGAGAGAGAGAGAAGGGGAAAAGGATTGTTGCCCAGGTTACGATGACTCGTTCGTTCCCCAATGGAGGTGGTGAATGTGGATTTTTCTACACTCATTTTTGATGCTTCTTTCTCTCTCTCTCTCTCATCGTCTCCACTTTTTTCACTTCCAAATTTCTAAGGCAAACAAAATATTGTATGAAACGATGTCATAATGCCGAAGCAACGATTGAATTGAAAAGGTTTTTTTTGCGTGTGAGTGGAGTTGGAGTTGGAGTTGGGAAGCATTTTTTAGTTCACCTTCTTTGTATTATGAGTGCACAAAAAACATGTATATACACATAATGGAGTCAACGTCAACAAATGAAAAAGCGTCACTTGTGCCGTTCCTTTTCGTTCCACTGATAAAACACTTTGAGGACGCTCATCGTTTGTGTGTGTTGTGTTGTGCAAACCATTGATTGGTTGAACGGCGTGGGGTGCGTGTGAGAGACTGGTAAATGATTTGGAGGTTTCTTTTTGAGGGGATATTTTTTATGTACATTTGTCCATCCATCACATTCCATTTGAATTTAAATTTGAATTTTTGACACACAAACACACAGAGAAAAAGCACCAGTTCAGGAAAGTTTACCAATTTACTCGGAGAGCGAGACGAAGTTAAAAAGAAACCAATCAAATTTTACTTTTCTTTCTTTGGGGTTGTTGGGAGTTGACAGTGTGTTGGGGATCCCCCACTGCCATTTCTACCGGAAATTCATGTCATTTGGACAAGGACACCCCGTTTACAAAGTATATAAACTAACAAACTCCAAGGCCACTTTTGAATATAATACGAGAAAAAAAAACCCTCGTTTTTCTCTATTTATCCTCACCTTCGTGTAGGGAAGGCGGAAAGAAATATTATTAAGATTACTTTTTCATCACGAAATAAAATATGACGGAAAATACGATGGAAATACGAAAATCACCATCGCCATCGTCTCACACCAAAATGCATGCAGGATAACAAAGATGAAGAAATTGCCTGAATAAATTCAGGCAATCCTTCCGACGATTCGTAATTCCCAATATGCAATTTCCTATATCAAATTTAACAATTGACAAATACAAAATTCGGATATTTCCATAATAATAATAAAGAATGTGTTTGGTCATTCATTTTGGTGGTTGAGGTTGTGGAGTGTGAAACTGAAAAGGAGTTGCTTTCTTATCTGTGCTAAAGCATCCACACATGCACACACACAAGCACACGCACTTGTACACAATTCACGATTGGGTGGCGATGGCGAGAGAGAAAAAGCAAGGACATGTGTCTTTTCATTGTCGAACGTAACCTTTGATTTGGTTGTGGGACGAAATCAGCAGGGAGCAAACCAGGAGAAAGTAGAGAGAGAGAGAGAGAGAGAAAGAAAGAAAGAAAGAGAGAGAAAATCGTTCAAATGGTTAGGGCTCAAGAGAGCATCAAAAGACGACGTCGTGACATAACTTGGTATTCGTGTACGCATTCCATCGTCTTACTCTTGATTTTCATACGTCGTCTCGTCGTATTCGTATTACATTGTTATGACTGTGTGTAGGTTCTTGCTTGTGGGTCAATTCCATTATATTATATTTTGTCACTCACTGGACTGGACTGGACTGAATTCCACGTCAACCCATTGAAAATCCACAGTAGTTGTTTTCTTCGTATGGTTCATTGATGTTGCTACTTTGTGTATATATGTTCGTGTGTACATATGTTGGTGTGTGTGTGTGAATTTGTGAGTGGACAATTTATTTTTAGTGTTGGCAGCCGGCAATGACAATGAGACTGACAACACCGGAGCCCAAATGACAACGACGGACCTTTTGATCCCCGCGCAAAAGAAAAATGAGCAAACAGTCAGAATGGAATGAGTGTAAACCCCGTCAAATGTATTTGTATTGACTATTTGAGTGATGGTTCTGCTCGAACTAGAACCTAGGACCTAGAAACTAGAACAAGAAATAGAAATAGAAGGCTGTGAAGAATTGTCGACTATAGAAAAAAAAGTGGGAAACTGGATGGCATTGGAGTTTTAGGTTTAGGATTGTGAGAATATCAGAGAATATGGCTAAAACCATTGTGGTTTTCCATCTTCTGACTGTGGATAACAATTTGATCCGGTTAAAATCCCTTTCTCGCTCTTTCTCTTTCCCCTTTTCTCTCACTCTCCTCTCTCTTTCACTTCATCCAATGCTTAAGAATCTGATGAAACTCAAACTCAACTTGTGATGCAGACACTTCAACTCAACTCAACTTCCAAACACTGGACTCGCAAAGCTTTCTCTCTCTCTCACTCTCTCACCCTCTCTGTTTCTCTCTGTAACTGTAACTTTAGCAAACTGATCGTTCACGGTATGATAACCATCAATCTGCTCAGTCCACATCCCCATCATTCCTTTACCCAAGTCAAACTTTGGTATTGCCATTGGACATTTTGAGAACGAGAAGCGAGACTTTTCTCTTCACTTTTTACCCACTCTTTTGATTTTCCTCCATTTCGATTTACATTGGAATTGGAATCGGAATTTTTCTCACAGTACGTTGAATTACACACTCATCTGATTCCTTTTCCTTTCCCCATTCCTCTCTCCAAATTACCATTTTCCCACATGGAAAATGCACAAGGAAAATCCCCCAACCGAAAGAATTCAAATTTCAATTTCAATATGTAAAAATGTAAAATAAAAACCACACACATAAACTCATATATTTTTTAAAAGGGAGTAGAAAATGAATTTGATTTTGCATAGACGTCATAAAAAAAAGAGTCAAAGAAGCTTAGTAAAATGGAAAGGTTGGGATTTTGGGAAGGGAAAAGGATTTGATTCATTTAGCCTCCAGCTAAATGGATGTGAAATCCTGTAAATTTGTTGGCTTGATGACACGCGGAGAAAGTGGGAATAATAGTTGGAGA
>JAIUND010003717.1:0-14696 GCA_034699125.1 Gisinianus flammeolus
TTCTGCTGTAAGAAGAGAGGCGATTCCTATTGGTGAATTCCTGTTGTAATGTTTCAATCATTCATCACACAATTCATTCATCAAATTCAATTTTCTTTCTATTCCTTGTCCATCTCGTTTAACAGATCAAATTTACTAATTCCTAATTGTGAAAAGTTGTACCGTACCAATTAACCCAACTGGTAATCTGAATCATGGCTTCAGAAAAACATTTTATCGTATCCAAAATTGGTCGACTCTTCTCTTTTATGTGAGCAAAAGCAATGCCAAGAACCATGGAAAACACCATCAAACCTAAAATATTGGTCCCATCCACAAATTTCCCATCCACAAGAATATTTGTCTCGTTCATCGTCACATTTCCGCCTACAATCACAATCAAAAATCTTGTTTGTTTTTTTTTTTTTGTGAAAAAAACAAGACACAAAAAATGGAAAATTATAATGAAAACGAACGGCTTTGTTCCAGAAAAGGTGCAAATCGAATTGTTGTCCGAAACTGATCCAAAACAAAGAAATTCGTATCAGCGTGAAGTTTTTATATTTCAATTGTTTTTGTATTATAGATTTCAATGGATTTGTTTTTGATAATAAACTCCTCAAAAGTTTCCATACCGTTGCCAACGTTGCTTGGAAAATGTTGGGCGGGAAAAAATTCCTGCGACATTGAAAGAAAATTGATACCTACATATAAATATTTTTGATTTGGATGAAAGGGTAATATTTTGCACTCATCTCATACCTCACAATATCCGTAATGATATCTTGTGTGAGACTTTTCCCTGTCATCGGACCAGTTGCATTGACATTAATAATGTCAATGTCACGATTTCTCCAGCTGCCACCACGTTTGCCTGGTTTAATTGTTGTCACAAGAAGGATTCCAATGGTAGATGCAAAAACAGAGGAAATGATATAATAAAATATCCCTTTGCCTCCAATTTTCCCCATAAGTCTAATCTCTAGGGATCCTACAGATCCAATAATAGATGAAACGATGAGTGGGATCGTAAGACATTTGAACATGCTCAAGTTGCATTTCTCCAGGAAAAGCAACATAAGAAATTTCACGTTCACTCCAATCTTCTACAGATTTTAATTTCAAGATTAAACCCAAACTTAGACCAGAAATGACTCCAATAAAAACTAGTAAAACGAGTAGATTTTGTCGCGCAAATCTTTTCAATTTTAATCTTGTACTTATTGTTGTGATCCCTGTAGAGATCTCTGTTTCTGTTTCTATCCGTCGTTCGTTCATTCTCCAGAGTTTTTTATAGGTCGACAGTAAAACGTGAACGGATGGAAAGATAAATAAATAAATGATGAGGGAAGAGAAAGAAAATACACAACTGCAATTTGTAAACGATGTAAACTTGAAGAAGGAAGAAGAGAAGAAACCTTGGACTTTGTGCCCTTTGAAATGAGACACGTTTCAATAGAAATTGAGTGAATCATCTGTCAATATGATTTTCATTTATCTTTCTTATCGAATCTTTAATATTGCATAGCGTGTGATGCCAAATATTCACAACTATTTACATATAAATTTCGACTTCAGATTTTAATTGCTATTCTGCTGTAATGTTGAATGTATTTATTTATAATTTCAGAAATCAAACACATGATGAGTAACAAACGCATCATTAATTGTCAATTTAAAGAGAATGTTTTAAATGTCGGGTCCGGGTTCGATTCCCAATGAAGGCATTTATTTTTTCAAATCATTCGTTTCCCTTTTGTACTTGCAATTTACAGATTATTTGTAAATTTGGGAAATAAATAAAAGTGACATTTTTTATTTGTTAGCATAGGCAGAGGCAGCCCGTTTCTTGAAATGTTCAAGGGCGGTCATTGATTGGGATTGGTGGAATTTTGAATTGGATTCAGTGAATTCAGTTTTTAATTTAAATTCCGATCCTGATTCTGATGTGGCCAGTATTGAAGTTTTCAATGGAAATATTCTTACGTCATCGTCAGGATAATAACAAAATGTCATGGACTGACGTGATGAACGCTTGACAATTTCATCATCTGTGATTAAAACGCGATGAGGCTGACGGAGAGAGAGAAAGAGAGATTGAAATAATTTAATTAACTAAACGATTTAGAAAGATTATTGGAACAACGCACTTAAATGTGGAGAAATTCACAACCTGAAACCCTTTCCAGAGTCTCTTGGACATGTTCACAAAGTTTGAGGCAAATCGACCCGTTTTTTGTGACCTCTGAAGATGACCTCTGAAAATTTAATTATTTGTCAATTTGGCATCAATCTTAAACTTTGCTGACCTTCAGAGGTCTCAAAAACAAGTCTATTCGTTTCAAACTTTGTCGACATGTTCCAGAGACCCTGGAAAGTGTTCCGATTAAATAAGTTTCATGAAATTCCGAGAGGATGTGAATTTCTCCACATTTTGTGCGTAGTCGTTTGGGAAAATGTAATTTTGTTAAGCTTACGGTGGCGGGAAAAAAATGTCCAGTCCATGCTTCCAGTAGATCTCCAGTATTGACAACGATTGTGTTATGGATAGGACGAGCTTGGATCCATTTCCCATCTGCCCGCTTCACCTGTTACGTATGAATAAGTCAATCAATAATTAGAAAATGATTGATTGACAATGCAGAATAAATATGACACAATTTAAGAAATTAATTTTTGTAAATTAAAATTAATGTTGTGTAATTTGATTTGAAAATGTAAAATAGAAACGAGCCTCAAGTCCACCAACGTGATCCTGAAATAAGAGAGTAAGGAAATCCCAATCGGTGTGTTCACCACATCGAACCGTCTTATTAGGAATTTCAATATTAGACGGGATTGCAGGGTAATATAAAGTACGAAAATGACTCGCACAAGGTACAGACAAATCCATTAGATTTTTTGAGTGTCCACAGAAGAAATCAACGTCTGCTAATCCAAGTGCCATAGCCAATAATTTGAGTAGTTTCATACTTAACAAACGACATGCATTCTCAAGTGTCCATAAAGCATTTTGAAATCCTTTGACTTCCTCATTCGGATAAAACCGAGATACTTTATCTCGAATCATGTCGAAACTTTCTCGGAGTTCTTTTAACGAACTGCTATCCAAACTACACTTACACAGAAAATTATTCAGATGATGCCATTAAAAAAAGAATATAAAATCAATTAGGGGAGGAACGTCTAAAAATGACCACCAAACTATTTTCACTGTAAGTCAAAAACGAGTCCGAGTACAAAGTTGGGGATCGTGTCGTTTGAAAGGGGAGAAAATGATGTCAATTTAACCAATTTGGTCCTTTTAGCCAACTGCACTCATCTTTTTTCGAAACAGTTTTGAAGACATGGTGGAAAAAGGACGTTTGGGGTAAAAATGACCAGCCCATTCTTAAACGTACTCCCGTTCACACACAAAGGAAAAACTGTCGAGTGTAACGCATTGCTTGCATCATTTTGTCAAATAGGTGTAACTCTGGTTAATTCAATTCTGGAACGAACAATTCAGTATCGATTCGACGTAGAATCTCGAGGGCTTGAAAAAACATGTGCACACCCAACGTCAAAGTGCAGTCTATTCGTTTTTATTCTAATAAAACCTCGCTGATCATTTTTATCCACTGGTCATTTTTAGGCGTTCCTCCCCTATGTATGAGGACAAAAAATTCTTACAATTCTTGTCCGGGTCGAACGTAACCATTAAAATTTTGTAGTGGGTCATTCTTTACGTATTTTTCCTTGAGTGGAGCTGACAGTTGAAAAAAACTTTTGCTCTCCCAGAAAGCATTCTCCACCTTTTTAAAAAGTAAAAAAAAAGAAAGTTTAAATTAATAAATAAAATTTATTTCTTTGACATTTTTGATGATAATTTATTTCAAAAAATGGAGCAACGTGCATACGTATTCGTTAGGAATTCCGTGATTAGTCAAATAGGCAAATCCAACTGTGTGGAGGCTTTTAGCAAAATCCTTGGCAATATTTTGTATTTCTTTGTTATCCACTGAAAATTGGATCTGATACAAATTCTTAAGGTCGACCAATGGTATTTCGTCGAAAACCATTTTTTTTAAAATATACTTTCAATTTTATTCTCAATTATGAAAAGATTTGAACTAAAATGTTGAATATTTAAAATCAAAGTTAAGTTTTTTTCACTCTTCTTTCCTGAATGGCGCATGGCGATGGTAATGAGCAAGGATGAAAATGTTGCATTTATATTAGTTGAGAAATATACGGAAAGAGACGACATGATGAGGTCACGTGTGTCAATTTTCACATGTCGTTAATGATTGTAAATTCTGGGGAAAACCTCGACGTCACCGTCATCATCATTGTTTAATGGAAGGAATTCATTACAGGTCTATAAAACAAATTGTTATTAAATGTTTCAAGATTAAAAAAATCTATTCAAGGATTTCACGAGAATAGTCGTTCAAGTGGATCCGGGTTTGCAGGTGCAGGGTACATACAATTAGGTTAAACTTGCATCTGCATCGAACAATGATAGCGGCTCATGGTAAAAACCCAAACATAAACAAGTCCTCCATACGAACACCGAGTTTTTCTGTAGAGGAGACGATGGCAAAAATGACCCCCACCGTTTTATCAGAACAAAAAAAAACCTACATGACTGAACTTTGACTTTTGGTATTCACACATTTTTTCAAGCCCTGGAGATTCTACGTTTGATTAGTACTGAATCTTTCGTTTCAAAATAAAATTCAATAGAGTTACAGCAATTTGAAAAAATGATGAAAGCAATCAATTACAGGCCATTTAGACGGAATCCGAGATCTGCTTTTTCCTTTTGAAATGACACCACCCCCAACTTTGTACCTGCATTCGTTTTTGATCTACAGTGAAAATAATTTTGGGGTCACTTTTGCCACCGTCTCCTTTAATCAATACGTTATTTGAATCATTTTCTAACTGATTATGTCAAATTAATCTCAAAATGTATCGATATTCGATCGTCGATTCATACATGAAAATTAATCTATTAATCATTCTTTCTTTCTGTGGAACTGCTCATGTTCTGGATTCCGTGTAACCAGGAACTTGTAATCGCACTCGCACTCAAACTCAGCGTCCACATGATGTTCATCGGTTGAAAGTGATAATAAAAAGTTATCATCAGAGATATCGTAGCAACCAACAAAGGAATGAGATATTTGATTATTTATTTGAAGTTTGTTACATATTAACTTGGATTAATTTATCAAATTGAAATCACGTCACGAATTTTTATAAGCCATTTTTCACTTTAATGTGACAAAGAGATTCTGATGTTGTTGTCATTTATTTTTATTTCAATTTGGCTAATGACAATTTAGAATGAGGATCCAGGTGGATAATTCGAAACTAACTCATCGACAAAAGTATATTTCTTCTGTGTCCATTTACTATTGCACATTGGCTTATGTAAGTTTTTTCTGGTTTTTAATTGTCAAATTTAAATTCCATAGAAATTCTTCCTAATTTCGATTTCTTATATGTACACACAGGGATGTGCTTTCACCTTCCTTTCCCCAACAATTATTGACTATAAAAACAAATTTAATCTAGAAGTCAAGGATGTCTCACGAGTTTTTACTATCCTCACTGCTTCATACTTGGGCGGAGCACTTATTTGTCAGTTCTTATTTCCTATCGATAAAAAACTAATAATTTCTTTTACTTATACAATTAGAGTAGCTGCGGGTAAAAAAAAAGCCACAACAAAAGGCGCAAAAGTAGCTTTTTTACGTTTTCCAGTTTCAGTTTTTTTTTGGAAATCTTTAATGGAAACTTATTTTTAAGAATTTGTTATTAATTTGGGAAATTAGACAGCAATTGGTGGATCCAGTTTTCATTCTGTTAATAAAAACCTCAGCAGCTTGTTTTACCCCTATCTCCCCTATTTTAACTGTTTTTTCTCCTCAATTTCAGGTGGAATTCTGTACAAGTTTGCGAATCGTCAAGCTATCGTCATCTGCCTCATTTTTGGAATGGCTGGAGCTATTTTTATTCTCCCTCACGCCCCAAATATTTCCATATTTTTTGCTCTCGCATCTCTCCTCGGTTTCACAGGCGGTGGTTACGATTCAGCTCAAACGTCATGGATTATTGACATTTGGCGTCACAAATCACCCGTTTTTATATTTGCCCAGAGATTTTTCTATTCTTTGGGAACTGTTCTCACGCCTCTACTTCTCAGTCCCTTTCTCGCCGAGGATGAAGACAAAGACAAAAATGGAAACAACATGACCACTGCGACAACTTTGATGATGATGGACTCATCATTATTACCTGGACCGGAAGTGGAGGATTTCCGCTTACTCACACCATTTACAATTGAAGGAATTATTCTCGGGCTGGGTGTTCTTATTCAAATCATTCTTTTCTTCAAACTCCGATCCGCAACATGGTCAGCATCATCATCGTCGTGTGAGGTCTCTGATTTACCGTTACCAGAGATGAAGATGAAGATAGATGGGGAAAAAGATCAACGTGATCAACGGGGTCCTTTTAATATGAACGTCCCCGAGCCGATGAGGAAAAGTCGTCAATTTCTTCTAATTTCTTTGACATGTGCGGCTGTAGCCTCGTACCAAGGCATGGAGTTCACAACCATGCAATTTTTACCAACATTTGCTGTCTACTCTCCATTGGCTCTTAGTAAATCTGACGGTGCTCAAATTCTTTTTGGATTGACTTTATCATTTTGTATTTGTCGTTTTATTGGGATTTTTATTGTATTGAAAATCCCTTCACATTTTATTTTACTTGGGAATTTCGGGCTTTTGATTAGTGGTAATTTGATTTTATTAATTTGGGCGGAGGAGTCGCACAGTTGGATGTGGATTGGTGCAGTTTTGTTAGGAGCAGGAATGTCGACAATTTATGGGAGTTCTTATGCATACATACAAAATTATATTAAAGTTACTGATACAATGGCGGCCACCATCACTGTTTTTGGTGGTCTCGTTGCAGCAGTTTATCCTCTTATTGTTGGGGAATCTGTTGAACAAAATCCAAGGATTTTATGCTATGTTAATTTTGCTAGTATTTCCATACTCATTAGCTCATTTTTATTACTATTTTGGTTCACTCGCTTCAGTAATAAAAACACATAAAAGAATGGATGCACTTTTGTAAAGGATTTGATCCGTAATTTCAAATCTGTCTGCAACTTATCTACATAATTCAATTACACAATGTAAAATCACGATATTCAGCTCCTCAAAAAAGCCTTTCGTTTTCGCTGTGTCCTCTGCCCCGTCTCAATTTCCCATGTTTTCATTTTCCATTTTTAATCAAACAAATTCCCAGCGTCTACTTTTCCGTTTTTTTCTAATTTCCGTCAAGATTTGGTTGCTCAGGACAATTTCTGTTGAAATATAACAAAATTTCGACCAAATTTTATCTAAATTCCTGCAGCCAGCGAAAAACCAAAGCCATTCACACAAATTTTGCCTACAGCGCCCGGATTGTTTGCTGGCTGGAGCAATTTGAATGAACGTGGGACAAGTTTTTGTTATTTTTCAACAAAAATCGTCCTGAGCAACAGAAACTTATAAGGAACTAGAAAAAAATGGAAAAAGTCGACCTCGATGATTTGCTTGTGGAATATGGAATTGATCGCTACATCTAGTGGAGACGGTGGCAAAAGTGACCCCCCAAATTATTTTCACTGTAGATCAAAAACTAATAAATGTACGAAGTTGGGCCGAGTGTCATTTGAAAGAGACGAAGCAGACCTCGAATTCGTAGATTTGATCCAAACGGCCAACTTCACTTCCTCAACCTTTTTCCTCCCTTTCAAAAACAGGTTCACAATTTGCATGTTGGGGATAAAATGACGCCCTTCCTTAAAAAGTGACGAAATATTGTTTCACGAGCTTCCTCATTTTTTGTCAGATATTTTGGTTCAAACAATCCCCAGTAAAAGTCTTTGGAGGCTGGAAATACTCCTGGGACAAAAATTATGACTTTTTTGAAAATACGTTCGTGCACACACAAGCGAAAAACTTGTAAATGTAATGGATTTCTGCATACTTTTTTCAAATCGTTGAAGCTCTTCTCAATTTTATTCTGGAACTAAAAATGCAGTACCAATAAAACGTAGAATCTCCAGGGCTTAAAAAAATGTGTGGACATCAAAAGTCAAAGTTCAGTCGTTTCGGCTTTATTTGGATGAAACGGAGGGGGTCACTTTTGCCCCCATGGTCATTTTTGCCACGGTTTCCCCTACATTTTGCATTTTCACATCCGAACAGGAATCCACTTGTTCAAAAAAACTGGGCAGAAATTTGCACTCGTTCATGTTGCCACTTAAAAAGCAAGCAAATTGTCTGTTTCGCTTGTGTTATTGGAAAGTAAGGGGGTCGATGATTGGCTGTGTACCAAATGGTACACGCATAAAAAAAGTTTCGCTGCTAACAATAATAATAATAATAATAAAGCTTTATTGTCATAAAATTGCATTCACAGACCAAGTCTCTAATGTTAATTACAAAAGAAATCGTATTAACTAGTCGAGATCAAAAGATTGGTTTGATCTACTAGGCTGAAGATAGCATGACCTTTTACTATGCTAAGGTTTACTGATTAACAGGTTAATTTACATACATTTAATCTATACATTTAAAAGTTGATTAACTAACTTATTTTAGTTTATTTAATTTTATTTTGGAAAGAAAGTGGGACTTTAAAATCAATTTCATTGTTACATGCTTCAATTAAACTTGAAGCTTAAACTTGACGGATTTTATCTTGACGTCCATTCTGAACGTTTATCGGATGTAACTTGTTTAAAAACCTTCCAATGTCTTCGTTGCATTGCCAATTAAAGTTAAGTTGACGTAGAAATGCATTCATTTTATTACCGTATAAATTAATTTTATGATGAGGAGTAGGTAATTTCCAATCATTTTGATGGTAAAGAAGGAACAAAAAATGGCGAGTGTAAGGAAAAGTATTTTGAACATGAAAATGATCGTTGAGTAAGTTCGATTGAAGAGCTCAGTGAAAAGAAATAATTCACGAAGATCCTTCAAAATCCCTTTGATTTTCTTAAGTCCAGTTCTAGTACTGGCAATTCCGGTCAGGCCAACAAGCTCAGAGAAAATCTTGGACAGTTCCAACTCACATTTTTCCAGGAAAAGCAATTGCGTGACGATCATAAAGCACGGGGTTGATATACCAAATGCTACAAAAAATCCTTCAATTACAAATAACAGAAAATACGTCCAAATGTTTTGATATTGAGCAGGCAGAATCGAAAAAATCAGTTGACTCCGATCGGGTTCACTTCCAAGGAAAGTCCAATCAAAAATAAAACAGAATTCTGGAACAAATGTCATCACGAGCGAGAGGAGTTCGTGCCGAGTATATTGAAAGTCCATTGAGAATAGTCGACGTCTTTTTGGTCTGACTTTGTTCTCACCTTGAAATGCTAAACAAATCCAAAATAAATTATTGCCAATTCTGAAAGATATGAAATTAAACGTACCTTCAATTGCTGATTCATCTTCATTATCGTTGTCATCCAGATAATTCTTGGTGCCATTGTAAGATTGATTAAAAACCAGAACATTTTCAATTCCATTCAGCACGTACAAAACGAATGCCCACAAATTACCCACGCCAAAGACAAGTGTGAAAATGACATGAAAAACAAAATGGTCCAGTCGGAAAAGATGCCGATCAAAAATTGATTGAATCAGTCGAACTACCAAAAAAGTAGAGTGAAGAATGCTAAGCAGAAAGAAAATTCTCCAATTTGCAAGCCGATAAGATTTTGATCTGAAAATCTGTCCATTTTCCAGATTGATTTGAAACGGAAAGAAATTCAATTTGCAAAGAATTTTAATGGCACGAAAATTCCAACAATATTCATCGAAACTCAACATTTTGACAAAGATTCGGATTCGTGGATTGGATTGGATTCGCGGTAACGTTCCGGATTTGCAACGTTTACAGGACAGAATAAAGCAAATGAAGAAATCGCCATCGATGACTGACCGGAAATTGAGCTTGTGAGTAGAAAGAAATTGAAACGATCCAGAAAATAACAAGCGATATAAAGTCTATTGCCAAACTGATTCAAAATTACAGGAACATCACTACATATGTAAATCGCATTATTCTCCACTTTTGGCAGAAAATAGAAGCGATTTATCCTCGTTTCGTCCTACGCCCATGTTTATTTTTTTTATCGTCCTATCCGTTCAGCATTACGCGGATTACCCAGTCACCAATGCTCACCACCAGTCACAAGATTCTAGATAATGACATTATGAAACTTCTTTTCCTGCACCAAAAAAATCGGACCTGGATAGGTCAGTGAAATCTTTCACAAAGTGCAGAGGTCAAGGTAGGAAACAAAATTTTATAAGTTGAACAGAAATCATTTCCAATTTTTGTGGGCTACCTCTGTGAATTTTTTCAGATTTGTAGCCCTTAAAATGAATCCCGTACATCCAAAATTCCGCAATGTTGCGGAAAACAGAATTGCGGGGAATTTAGCTGTCAGATCATTTGGTGCAGGAAAAGAAGTTTGATAATATCATTATCTAGCATCTTGTGACTGGTGGTGAGTAATGGTGACTGTTATCGTGACTGGTGACTGTTTTTGGTGACTGGGTTTTAGTACGACCAACATGGGATATAACATGTAGCGAAGGGTAATCCACGTAATGCTGAACGGATAGGACGATAAAAAAATGAACATGGGCATAGGACGAAAACAAGGATAAATCGTTTCTATTCTCTGCCAAAAAAGGAGAATAATGCGATTTACATACATAGTAACTTCAATTAAAACAATTGCACATTTGATTATACGTTAGAAATGTACAGGTTTCGGTTTCCCTCCACTTATTTTTCCATTGTTGACATTCCCCATTACAGGCTAAAGCGAAGAACATGAGAATTCTCTCTTGCAAAGCAAATTAAATTTGAACATGAAAAGTCAAAAAACACAGTATAATTTCGAAACAATTAGAACCTAGAAATTGTTGTTTATTGGGAATATTTTGTTTACTGAGAGTAATTATTCGACATAATTATGCTTTACCGGGTTCTCGTTGGTTGAGAATCCATTTATTTTTTCGTAAACTACGACGCAGGAATTAAATTGACGTAGAAAATGCCAGCGCAAACAAACAAAACTCGTTCAACAGAGTTGACATAAAATAAGAAATGCGAATTAATGTAAATTAATGTGATTTTCTAAAGTGTTTCCAATGACCATGAAAAATAAATATGAAAATAAATATTGAAATTAATGTGCACGAACAACTTGATTTTTTTTTATGCACCTAAATGTGAATTTTCTCATTTGTGGATAATGGCTGTGTTCACTTAGACATTAAAAACCTATTAAATATTCCAGAGAAGCCAAATCTTAACGGATTTGCTCAAGGTTTAAAATATTTGTAAATTTGGGCTCATGTTTCAGATTTGGCCTGGACACATTTTAGATACAACGGCTAATTTGGACACAATCCGTTGTTGGAGGCCAATTTTTGGTACGTTGCCACGGGTTTCTTAAATCCAATTTGATTCGGAAAATCGTGATTATGAAGGGGTTACAGTTGATGGAGAGTTGTCATATTTCGCAAATCTCTTCAAAACTAAATTTCCTTCATGAAAATGAGCATCTTGGCGTTCCAAAAGCCACACAGCGCATGGTACACTGCATTTGGTGCGCAATTTTTATTTTTTGGAGTCATCCCCCCGAAGAATTTTTTGGAAATCTTTTCCATAAACTCTAGACAGGTGGTTCTTTCTGTTGACATTTAGTTTGGAGGGTAACCCATCTTTGATTCAGTGCAAGAATTTCTTTTGTTGCAAGCACATTTACCACATTGGTTTACAATTGAAGAAGAAGAAGACTTTATTAGTCACTGGTATCCATTGGTACTTGCCATTTCTGACACAGTATAATACACAACTTTGGTTACAATAAAAAAAAATTTTAATTATCAATGGAGAACCCGGCTATATTAACTTGAATCGTTATTCATATTATATAAATGATTATTTGCAATAATATTAGAACCCCTAACAACAGCTATAACAATTTCTTCTATCATATTCTTTGGTAATTCAAATTTTTTACAAAAATCCAAGAAGAATCTTGGTATCGTTCCTCTAGCTCCTATCAATAGACCTATAACTTTGAGTTTATGTAAGCTTAATTTTTCTAAATAATATGGTATGCATGAATCATGATGAGCTTTCTTCTCTGAGTCGACTGCTAGTGGTTGATTTATTGCATTCCTCATTCTTGGATCAGGATGATTTGGATTTTCATTTTTGTAGTTTATTTCAAACCGTATCGTTGGGTCGATAATGAAGCCGGATTTTGTAGATTCTTTGTTGCATATTATATCTGATCTTTTTGTCCCCATTCCTATACCAATTCCCGGGATTTCTTCTAGCACAGTCCAACATTTTTCTCTTAGATTATCCGCAATGATGGTTCTTATTTGATTGTGTCTATTTATGTGGAGTCCGTTTCCTTTTGAACATTTGCATAGGACATTGGCAAGAGATTCTTTCTCAGTGCAGGTGTTTAGCCTGCACTGGTTTCCGTCCACGCTACGTCCAGGGATACTTCTGACTGGAAATAAATTTGTTGACATTTTGATAAGGTTTGTCCATTCTGACGATGTAATTCCGGTTGAAATGCCCGCAAAAAAGCGAGCATTCATTTTATAATTTTATTGAAGATTGATTAAGTTGTTTTGTAATTTTAAATAAAATAATTTCATGATGCTAAATTATATGCGATGTAAAATGAGTAAATTTGCAACATTAATAACAACAAAATGAATGAAATTTGGCGTCGAGATTCTTTCGAGTGTGTGGAAACTGCCAATTTTGACACCGACTGATGGGATGGCCTAAATCGTCCGTTCAATTTCTTTGTTCATCTCACGCGTTGGAACTTCTTTTGCAATGACCCGCAGCTCATTCTTTAGTTGTTTTAAATGTTCAGGGATGGAAAATGCTTTTTCGTATAAAACGGAAAAGACGAAAATGGCGAGAAAGCCGATTAAGATTGTGAAAGTGCCGAGGAGTAGGTAATTTCCAATCATTTTGATGGTAAAGAAGGAACAAAAGATGGCAAGTGTAAGGAAAAGTATTTTGAACATGAAAATGATCGTGGAGTAAGTTCGATTGAAGAGCTCAATGAAAAGAAATAATTCACGAAGATCCATAGGCAATTCAAAATGCCATAAATTTTCTGAAGTCCAGTTCTAGTACCGACAATTCCGGTCAGGTCAACAAGGTCATAAGAAATCTTGGACAGTTTTAACTCACAATTTTTTTATGATCCTAGGGCCTACCGATCGAAAGCCATGTGACCTATTGATTTGACATGTTGGAAGAAAAATTTCCAAAATCGTTGTTTTTTTTAAATTTGACGTTTGGGAAATTATTGTTATTGGCTACAGTATTTGTCCAAAAAAAGTGTTTTTCCTATCAAATATTGTAAACATCGCATAGTATTTTTAGAAAACATTTTGGCACTTAAAACTGTCAGGTACCGTAGCTAGAGGTTACGAACCGTAAAAAGTTGGGCAGCCAGTTTTTTGACACTTGCGTTTGAATTCATAGTCTTGAATCGGGCAGTCGGGTATTTGGGTGCCCGATTTATTTATATTGAAATACTTATGCCTTCAGAACCGTTTTTTCATATAAACGCATGTCCGCAACTCAAACGGCCACTCAAATGCCCGATCGCCCGATTCAAAACCACGGGTTAAATCGGAAATTGACAATTTTGCACGTTTTCACATTGTTTTTCAAGAAATCCGTCTAGGCCGAGTTTAAACCCTTGAAATTACGAGAGATCTTTTGAGTAAATGTAAAGAAGACTTTAAGGTACTCAGAAATGTGTTTATTTATTCTAAACATTTTTTGGTAGGGGAGGGGGGCGTGGGTAAACGCTTGGAAAACGGTTTCTCAACACATAAACTATGAAGTCACAGGTCTTGTGAACAGGTTGACCTAGGGTCATAATTATTTTTTTCATGACGTATGATTAATTGAATTTAAAAGTAAAACTATTTCCGTTACCCTGCCCGCAAAACCCGCAAATCGGTGGGGCTTCAAAGTTGAGTAAGCAGTAGCGCTATACCCTCGGTATATTGAAAGTCCCATGAGAATAGTCGACGTCTTTTTGGTCTGACTTTGCTCTCATCTTGAAATGCTAGACGAATCCAAAACAAATTATTGCCAATTCTGAAAGATATGAAATTAAACGTACCTTCAATTGCTTATTCATCTTCATTATTGTCGTCATCCAGATTATTGTCGGTGCCATTGTAAGATTGATTAAAAACCAGGACATTTTCAATTCCATTCAGCACCTACAAAACAAATTCCCACGCAAAATCCAAGTGTGAAAATGGAATGAAGAACGAAATGATCCAATCGGAATAGATTTCGGTCAAAAATTGACTGGATCAATCAAACAACCAGAAAAATCCAGCTCAAAATACCGAACAGAAAGAAAATTTTCCAATTTGCAAGTCTCCCCGATTTTGATCTGCTGATGTGTCCATT
The DNA here is from genome assembly GCA_034699125.1 of Gisinianus flammeolus. Lineage (NCBI taxonomy): Eukaryota > Metazoa > Arthropoda > Collembola > Symphypleona > Katiannidae > Gisinianus > Gisinianus flammeolus. The sequence continues at coordinate 14,542 of JAIUND010003717.1, forward strand.
TTCCAGATTGATTTGAAACGACAAGAAATTCAATTTACAAAGAATTCCAATAGCACGGAAATTTCAACAATTTTGATCATAACTCAACATTTCTCGAGGATCCGGATTCATGGATTGGATTGGATTCGCGGAAACGTTCCGGATTCGGAACGTTT
>JAIUND010003718.1:0-14695 GCA_034699125.1 Gisinianus flammeolus
TTATGTATACAGCAAGGAACTCTGCAAGGAAAAACTTTTTCTGTGGGCGGAGCCAATAAATTCACAAAAGTGTATAACGTTTTTGGATGGACTGTACATATATATGTATGATGTGCATTCTTTAAAATGAATTTGTACCAAAAATGTATTTATTATTTATAGGCCAACTAACTGCTCTTCAGCAGTCGCCGATGGTTATGGTAAGATTTGCAACAACAGGAACATCCAATGTACCCGCAAAAAAACGCCTCACAGTCGAGGAAGTAATTTTGTTGGATCCAGCTAGTAAAATTGCTGAAGGCCCTGAGAGAGATTTGGTCAATTTCCCACGGCCCAAACGGGCCATTCATCCACCAGCAGTCACATTTGGATTCATTTCAGAGAATTATTTTAGATTCTTTTATCCAAGACTTGGAGTTACCGGAGGTTGGACTTTTGGCGTTGGGCTCCTCACTTATGTTCTAAGCAAAGAAATTTGGGTCCTAGAACATGAGTTTTATAATGGTGTTTCAATTTTAATCATCACTGCGTTTTTGATAAAGAAGTTTGGACCACAACTTGGCAAATATCTTGCCGATTCACAACAGGTATTTTGTCTTCATGTATTTATTTGCTTAAATCAACTATTGTATATGTTTTAGTCGGAGTCTAATAACCATGATTTTTTACTTTATTTATCTTGTAGGAAATCGCTGATGATTTGAATGAAGGTAAATTCGCTGAAATTGACTATTGTACAGAGGGTATCAAGTCACAGGAAATAGCTCAAGTGCAAGCTGCAGAAGGTTCAAAGATGTTGTTTGAAGCCAAGAGACAAAATGTTGCACTTCAACTTGAAGGAGTGTACCGACAGCGTTTGGTTGATGTTTACAATGAAGTCAAACGGAGACTTGACTATCAAGCTGCGAAACAAGATGTAAGTTAACTTTAAGTAGTCAAGTTACTAAAATTCTTGAAAGTTTAATCATGAGCGTGAGGTTACTATATTGTCTTGGGAAATATTTTATTTAAATGTAAATTTTATAGGTTGAAAGGAATGTTGAGCAAAAACACATGGTGAACTGGATAATCAACAAAGTAACAAAATCAATTACATCAGAATCAGAGCAAGAAAATATTAAAAAGTGCATTGCAGACTTGAAACTGTTGGCAGCATCAAGAGCTGCAACAGCTTAAAACCAATTTATTTTGACGTCAAGTAATAATAATAATAATAAAAATGTCGCTCGTTGTCTATATATATTGTAGCAGAAACAGGATTTCCTGTCAATGATATGTATAATTTATGATTGTATTCAAATTGTATATTATAAATTATTAAACGAAAATCCAGGTGAATTCAAAAACAAAATTTGGGAAAATTGTTGTAAGATCTAAGCCTGTCAAGTGATTTAATATAAATGGAAGAAGACATGTTAGTAGAATTATAGAATATATCTAATACATCTGTAATATTTAAAAAAATAATAACTATTACTGTTTATGCTTCAAAAAATACAAATAAAACATTCAGAACTTTAGTCAAAAAAAAAAACTGCTAAACTATATTTGAACTGTATTTTCATTGCAATGCATTAAATTGTTCTTGAATTCCTTTATGACATAAGTAAAGGTTATTCTCCATTCTCATAAATAAATACATTGAAAACCTTCTAAATTCCTCCAAATACTTGTAGAAGGACTGGTTTTTAGTGGAGACGAAATACAAATTTATTGGGAACAAATTCTTATATTTTTTTTTATAGTGTCTGCTTTTACAGTAACGATGTTTTTTTACAATGAAATCAAATACAATAATAATATAGTAATAATTAATTAATGTTTGACATATAATCCTGTATTTGTACAGATTGCTTGCAGATATTGGATAGAAATGGATTGAAGGCCAATAATTCAAACTCAAGTTTTGCTCGTATTTATCATCACTATAATTTATACTTTAAAGGCATTGTTTTTTAAACGTATAGAAACACGAGACAACTATAATAGGTAGTTCATAGGACAGTTATTAATACGGAATTTAGACACACATCTAGATTCGTCTGTAAAAATACAAATAACCCAAATCCTTTGGCAAGTTTTCCGAAACTGCAACTTTATGATCATTAAAGATGACCCATTGATCTCCTTTGAGAATATGACAAACGTAATGACCAACCATTGACGAAGAACCCATGTGAGAGACAAAAGCCATTAGCTTGTATTTACTTGATCCATCTGTAACGTTAGGTGGGAGGACGTGAGATGGGGGAGGTGCAGTGGAGCTTTGACCTCCTTGATTACCATTATTACCAGGTGAGGACGAACTACTGAGTTCATCTGGGTGTGAGAAAATCCAGTCTATCGCTCTCTCGATATTATTATCAGTTGATCGTAAAGCTTTAGTGGCCTGTTCTGTAGTGAAACCCATACTCATAATTTGTGCTACAGCCTCCGAGTCCGCTACGAAAGGGGCTGAAGACGATGAACTTTCTAATGGATCATTTAATGAAGGGTCATCTAAATGTTGCATTATCCATTCCATTGCAGCTTCTGAGCCAGCATTACCCGTCGTAATCACAGCCCGTCGAGATGCATTTGCTTGAAAACCCATTTCAACTAATTGAGCTACCACTTCTTCATCCACTGTCGGTTCTACGCGTAACGACACAAAACCAAAAAAATAGTGTAATCATGAAGCATTATTCTTTCAAGTTTATTCGTTTCAAATTTATGTATGTATGAATATAATATGTACCCTTAGGTTTTGAAACCTCATCGGGAAGTTCATTTTCACCAGGTTGTATGCCCTGACCTTTGAGCAATGACAAATCCAGATCAAACGGCATGTCCACAGTCACGTCCAACTTTTTGGGCATCCAATCTTCACCCACAGTAAACTTTTCTAATTGAATTACCAAGAAATCTGGGAAGGTTGAAAGTCTTGTAAACCTAGTGTAATCAAAAAAAGTTTCTTTAAAAACATTTACTTTGTTGATGGATGGATGGATAAAAATGATTTGTACAATGAAAATGTGATTTTGATTTAGAATAGTAGCTTGATTTTGTAAAATCTTACTTGCTCGCAGTCCCAACACTTTTGGTACCGGAACTGATAAATGGGTCAAGAACTTCCCTCTCAACAAATGATTGGAGACAAGCGTCGATAGGAATCCTAGGGCGGACCAGTTCATCTGCAGGTCTATAATACATTCCAATGCATTTTAAGTTAAGCATTTCATAGCACATGTAAACAAGTTATGAATTTATGCTTAAAAAAACAAAATCTTACATTCTTTTCCCATCAGCTTCTAAAAGTGCCTTCTTCTTCTCATAAGCAGCTACTTCATCCTTATTAATTGCTCCGTCTAAAGGAATCGGTAAGGGTAGGCAGTATTCAACACGGTAAGCGTAACGAACCATTCCAGATCCATCACACACAACCTTGTCCTCAACTTGAAATTTGAAACAATCCGCAGGGTTCGCTTCAAAGCGACTATGACGCTACGATTCATAAGATATTGAAAAGTCTTATTATATACAAAACAACAAATCAAATGAATAGTACATACGGAGAAGTAGAAGTGTACTTCAAAAGTTCATAATAAATAGTGATGATCCTGAAATTATGTGTGACTAATTAAATTCTCTTTTTGTACCTCCATGACTTTAATGAGATGTAAGAAAAATTCTTGAGCATCCTGTTGGCGTTTCGTAGAAAATTCTTGATGACCTTTTCCAATGAGAGAGCGAAACATTGAGGCATTAATTCCTTCTTGTACAAAGACTGTTGAGCCTTCTGGTTTTCCTTCAACTTGTTGTTCTACAGGAGGCTTGGAATATTTCCCGGATGCAAGTCCCAAGAAAACTTTGGCCCTATAAATTTTCATTTGTAAAAAATGTAAAGATAAATTATGAATATGCAATTGATAAAACAAGACAGTACAGATTTTTTGTTTTCTTACGTTTGGACGTTGAACTCATTAGCTGGATCCGTTGTGGAATCAAAATATTGAGTAGCATTCTTCAAAAACCTGGAGATATAATTATAAGCAGTTGAGAAATATAATTGAATGAAATTACTTTTAAAATGATAAAATTAATATTTTTTCTTCTTAATTTCTCATAGCCTTACCGGTTTCGAAACACTGGGATGGCATAGAGAACTTGCATAATAGAGTTCAAGTAACAGGTATTTCCCAGGTTGAGAAATCCAGTAAAATCAGCACCATACAGCGGTTTTAATTTTGTTCCAGCCTCTTGTAAAGTATCCCATTCACCCAATCTTTGATTTAGATCTATTTCCATTTCAGCCATAGATTTATCAGTCTAGAAAAGAATTGTAAGAGTATTTTTCAGTGAATATAATTGTAATACTAATTGGTATTTTTGTCCAGCCTAAATACAAGTTATAGTAATAAAATCGAATTACAATAGAGGTCAAATACGATAACTTGCGTTTTTTACTCACTTTTTCCATTTGCGATGTATTTATTCCAAAATGAGCCAAATGTTGTATCAGTAATGGATCTTCTACCATTTCATCTTCGGCATAGGAGAACACGTCTGCCCGACCATCCGAAGTGATTGTACCTAACTTGACAGCTAATGGATGTTCTATGGAAAGCGAAAAGAAACATTACTTTTGGTGAACAAATACCGGGCAATCAAGTCTAATCCTAAGAATAATGACAATTTCCAATGTACTACATGATAAATAGTTCAATATAGTTACTTGTGATTTCGAAGTGTTCAACAGCATGATGATTTCCTCCAGATCCGTCAGAAAATCTTCTACCACACATAATTGATCCGTCGGTTAAATTCAACCAAAGATTTTCTGTCATATTACAACCTTCAACCTCACATCTCCAACCCCGTGGTGGAATTTTCTTCCCGCTGTTAAGTTGGGGTAGAGTAGTTGCATGTCTATATAAAAAATATTTAATCAGACAATAGTAATATTCTTTGGTAAACACAAAATGGTATAAATAGACCATGGATTACAAACTTACACAGATGTTTTACGTAATTCACCATCCCACGTCCCTGCCATTGCCTCCAATTCTGCTAACTTTGTTGCAGAGTCCGCTGCTTTAATTGCATTGATGGACATGGTAACCTTGAAAGGAGTAGATGTAATGGTATCACACAAATAACCCAAGGAATGTTTTTTTTTATTAAAAAAATAGTAAATAAAAAAAGAATAAAATGTTACAATCTCTGGAAGATTTTCATTTGGCAAAGCGATTTGATGAAATCCTGGAATGACAACCAGATGATAAAATTCGTCGGTTTCCACATCAAAATCCCCTGAATTTGCATCGAATCCTCCTTCAATACCAATAGCAAAACGAGTGACTTTCTTTTCCGGCCCATCCGAAACTTGAGGTCGAGGAATCTAAGAATACATAAAATATATTTTATTTATTATACTTAAATACTAAAACTTTATGAAGTAAGGAATAGGTCTACAACAAACCCTTTGCTATACCGAACACTTTTTTTGTGTATCCCTGGAAGGCTCATTATATAAAAGTGTTATAGTGCACATGAAATCTACACTTTGGATTTAATAAAGAATTAAGACTTGAATTTCAAACACTACACTTGGTTGATTGATTCGGAAAAAACTTACTTTTCTTCTAATTCTTCTACAGTGTAAGAAGAGACTTTCACCCGTTTTTTGAGCATAACGCTCTACATAGTCCAGACCAAGTCCCCAAAAACTTTTGAGAGATACATAAAGACCTGTTTCTGTTTCCTGTAGACAAATTAAATTTAACTATGACTTTTCTTGTTTGTAAAATATAATTTAATATTACATTGCAAGTATATACGTTGTACGTACCGGATTGTCAAAGGAGAACACGCATTCTTCTTTATAGACACGATCAACTCCGGAAGAAGGAGTCCGAGCATTACCCATGCCGGCTCTAATCAAATCTTGAAGTTCTGGACTAATTTCTGACATTTTTTCCAAATTTTCAACAAGTATACTCCACCGGTATAATCAATATACTGTTTAAGTATTTGTATACTTAATCGAAATTTAAACTGATCACAAATATAAGAATGATTCCTATTGTTTATAAATATAAAGGAACAAATTATTATTTAGGTATGTATTATGTTTTTTGTGCAATTGTATAATATACAGCAAAACCAAAAATAAGACAATAATGCATGAAACAAAAATGGTAATCAAACTATAAAAATATATAGATAATATTGAAGGTCCAAAGTTTTATATATTATATATGTGTATGTATATTATTATAGTTTTTAAAATGGTATCTTACTTCAATTATACAAGGTATTAAAATAAGAATTAATTGCGTGAGAGCAAAAGTGAGAACTCCGCTGCTTGCTGTGAGAGTGACGGACCAAAAAAGTAATTTTGATTTCGTTCGCTCTATACTATAGAGTCTATAGTCTTTCTATGTCCGATTGTAACTATAATATAATTATGTACTTATGACTTTTGTAATTAAACTTTAATCTGAAATATATTATATATAAATAAATAATACTAATAGTATTATACTAGTACTTATTGTAAATATTTTATTAAAATTATTATCTTTCGTTCGGGATAATCATCTATCAGTATTTACCTATAATAAATATCTGGTTTCTAACGTGCAATGTCGCATTATGCCATTGTCAACTCCATTCTCGGCTCCAACATAAGTTGCTATTTCTTTCTGTGGATTCCTTTACATTTATTGAAATGAGATTTTTTAAACGGTAGGTATTAAATATGTAATAGACAAAACGTATACAAATTAAGTAAGTAGATACAAAGTAATTTTGAAATAATCTCAAGTTTTGTTTATTTACATAATATCTCGACTCGAGATTCTCGAGGAATTCTGACTCACATTTTACATTTAAATACGTACTATACTGTGTGGTCCAGTAATTACTGGAAAATTTCATGAGACAAATATTGCGTTAGTGTGTATATACGATATGTATATCCATCCTCAATATAAGCTATGAACTTGTTATTGAGATGCTGCGTTTACCTGTATAATAGAGGTGAAAATTTTGTCAACTATCTCTTTTAGACCAGGACATGTACAAAAGACTTAGAGTGAGGATAGCGACTGCCATGCACTCTCATACTAATGAAAATTCTGCAGAAACTGGAGAGGTAATGTCATATAGTTTATTTATTTCAACATATATATATGTAACAGTTTACAAAAAATATGGAAATACAAATAAGTAATTCATCTAACTGATAATATAAAATCTCTGTGTTTTTGTTTTTTTACATGCATATTAGATTTGTCTTGTTGGTCAAGATTTGGCTGAACTTTGCTTTGTTGAGGTTAGTTTATGAATTCGGGATATAATTATATTTAACTTCTATATACATATGTAGTAATATGTACTATACAAGAAAATAGCCCTAAAACATCATAGTTCCTCATAGTTCCTCATACAATATTGACTTTGGAGAATTGGGACCGAATTAAGTATACAAATCTTCCCGTCGAATCAGTTTACCCCCCTTTTAATTGGGTTTTACCCGTTCATTGAGTTTTCTATCGTTAAAATTTAACTAGTTTCCCCCCGTAAATTCTGATGAAGAATTTCAAAAGTCACTGAAAGCCCATCGCACTGTTTTTTGTCTAATTTTCTACACTTCTCCTTTTGAGCAGTGTTGCGTATAGTCCAGTAGATAATACACACTGATACAAAATTCAGCCCATATTCACACGTGAAAGGAATGGAAAAGGGACTTGAGAATTTAAGGGTCTCTTACGGGGCACTTTGACGCAAAAAACTGCAAAACATCGGCGCTATATCTGGTTAGTATGTACATATATATATAATATATATATTATATATAAATAACTTTCAATAACGTACAAGCTCCATGTAATGATTTTGTGTTGTAGCCAAAATTAGACACGTAAAGTAAAAACTATGTATAACTTTCAATATTCATTTAATATTTAACTTCTAGACTCACCTTCAATTACATTAAATACATATATAAATATAATAATATAGTTAACGTACTCTTATTTTGTATATTTGTTTTAGTATGGTTCTTTTATCCGACGAATTGATTTGTCGTTCAATGTGCTCATCTCGCTTCGCGGTCTTCACGTTTGTGCTGATACACTTGAGGAATTGATTTTGGATAACAATTTATTGGAGATAATTGATTTTCGAGCAGGGTTTCCTAAACTTTAAGTTTATACTTTAAGTTTGAACAAAAATCGGGTAAGTATGCATATACACACACATACATATGTGTATGTATACAAATAGTTATATAAATACCAAATAAAATATACTGCTAAAAACGTTTTGTTCACATCACACGACTAATACATATATAAATATATATATTTACAGATAACAGATTTGGATATTTTGATTCAAGAATTGCCCAGGCGTGTGGGAAATCTTCGTCATTTGAGCTTACATGGAAACCCTGTGTGTCCAGATCAACTCTCAAATGATTTGGCAGAAGAAAATGATTATCAAATATATTGTCATATTCTATATCACCTTCGCAATATTCGATTCCTTGACCATCGTCCTGTAGCAGTGTCCGAAATGAAAGAGTCCAGAAAATTGACTTATGCCAAAGTAAAAATACTTCCAGCATTTACACCTTTATCGTCATCCAATCATCATCTGTATTCATCATACACTCCGCCACCATCATCATCATCATCATCACCAATAGCATCGTCAACATTGTCAGGAACTGTGGCAAGAAACGCTGAGACTGGTCGACCCTCTCGAAATTGCAATAATGCAAATATTTTACATGAGAGTAACATGGAAGCAAGACTGTCTTCAATCAGCATAAGTAACAATAATAATCATACTAGTCAGAATAATAATCAAAATTCAAATCTACATGGTAGTCAGAGGTCCAGAGGACGTACAGGAAAACGAAGATTTCGTTATATCGGTAAAAATTCAGAAGGCAATCGATTTATTCAAGACGCTGATTTATAATTATGATATAATAACAAGGTATCCAAGTACATACCATGCATGTAGTTGCAACAGGCAGCTGTAAAACATCTTTTTTATACGTAAAAGTATACACGTCAATAAGTCATAGCACATAAATTTTGAAAAATGGAGAAAGTCGCTTTCTCTCTCGTCTAGAACTTTCACTTGTCACACCGAATGCGTCTATGTCTCTCTCGCGTTTGTAAGTAGTTCGATGAATAGAAGTATATGTATGTATAGGAACTAAAATACTAAACTAAAATACTAAAATACTTTCATTTTCATACCGCATGCCTTCAATGGTCCTATTTTCTCAATTTTGTAGCAAATAGCTATATATTTCACAACATTCCCTTGGATTACGAGTGCCAAATATTTAATGTAAAAGGTATATTACTAACTATATATTAGTCGTTGTGTTGTACTCTATATGTGTATATACAACCAAAAAAACAAAAAGTGTATATAATTGTGTGGACATGCAATATATTTAATCGTACGCATCTTTTTTTGGAGTATGCAAAAAGAATAGGATGTGTGTGTGTATAAGTAATATATATAGTATTTATATTTATATATTTTTACGGATAAATGGAACAAATAAAGTACAATAAAGACGCCGTGAAACTTACAAGTATATATTTATTATATATTCGTGTGTATCTACAAGCATTATTATTATAAGTCCATATATGGACTTATCTAGGCTTTGTTATTGAGCATATAAGTACATATATTTATTAATTATCTATCTATCTAGGTATCTAACCTTTATATACTGGAAGTGTCTGTCTGTTTGTGTGTCACGGGATTGTGAGAGAACGGCACATGCCAGAATCATGATTCTTTTTTTGTTCGAAAGGGCATGATGACGAAATGCTGGGAAACTAATGGCGGGTTCTTTCCACCCAAAAAACCGCCGTTTTAGTGTGGGACATTCTAGCAACATGATTCTTTTTCTGTTAGAGAGGACATGATGAAAGAATGCTGGGGAACTGGTGGAGACTTGTTCGGCGGTTTCTAGGCGGGAAGAAACCGCCGAACCCGCCATTTCCTTACTATAAATCCTGGAACCATGATTTTCTTTTGTGAGAGAGGGGAATGTCTAGATGCAGGGAAAAGGCAAGGGAGACTATTTTTCTACTGCTCTAACAAAAAACTAATCTTGTTTCTAAGATGTATCGTTGTGACTTACAAACAAACAGACCAAAAATTAATTAAGTGCTAGTATACTATATAATTCGGTTGTCGATGTATAGAAAACTGATAATATGTTGATGACGCGCATTGTAGTTATACTTCGCTTTATTACTATCAGTTCGGACCTCATTGTTCATATAATTTCAGTCAAACTTCAAATAGTTAATATCAATGATATTTAACAAGAAAAGACCAAAATAATAAAGGATGAGACTCGTCGCATCATGGGAGGCATAAAATTATGAGCCCTTGTCATTCTATTTTAGCTTGTTTACGGGTTATAGACAATCGGTGTAGTCACACAAAGTCTAGTTGAGAAGGATTTACAATAATATTTAAATACAATATATATGTGAAATGGAATCATTTTTTAGTTTACTACAAAGTTATTGCAATTTTTATACATTTTACTCCAATGAAATGCAACTAAACAATTTGGCCCAGCACTCCCGGAAGTGTTTGTAACGAATCGTATTGTATGAATTTGATGTAGTAATCAAAAACTATCTAATATGAACCATTTTTATGACTCTTGATTTAGTCAATTTTATTGTTTCATTATTTTGTTGTTAATTTTAACCCGTATAGCAAGTATTACTTTTGTACCATAACACGTAATACATATTTATATACTCACTGAAGTTTTTAGTAAAACCAAACGACGGATTGTTTCATCTCAATACTACTCAAAAAGGGATATTTAAGGAAAATATATTAATTGGATTCTGTATTTATTATACCGACAAAAGTATAATACTATACATAAACCAGAAGGTTTATTATTTGAACATACAGAGCATTTTTCAATTATAAATGTAAAATTAAAGGAAATACCTACACAGTTAACAACCTAAGTAAAACAATGATAATTTGCAATTAATTTTTTAGTCATCTTATTGTTTATCATAAATGTTATAGTTGATACTATTGATTATTAGTTATTAAGTAGTATCATGCATTAGACTTTCATGATTAAAGTATTGTCAATACTTATGTATAATATGTAGATGTGTATATACTTGCATATATTTATGAAATAAAAAATTCAATACAAAAATGTCTCTTGAAACAATGCACTACCATTATTATTTGTAACTTTATAATATAAAGTTTATATATAATTATTTATCCCTACTTTAGTCTACAATTAACATTATTTATCCATGACATAAGTGTAATAATGCATCATTATTGTATATAATTTTTAATAATTATGATGATGAGGTAGGTAACCCTCATTCGGTTTATCGTAGTAATGTTCAGATGAACCTTGTTCGCTATGTTCAGGATATGACACGGAACTTCTATGAAGACCCGGAGAAGATATTGGATTATTATGTGTCTCTACTTTAAGTTTTCCATTAGTTGGATGTTCATATTGAGAGTAATAGTGACTGTAAGGGTTGTTGACATGGTCTTGATGACTTGGGAATTGGGCTGAGGTTGGAATGTACGGATTGCTATTCGCGCCCGGAGGATTTAGTATGGATGAGTGAGGATGCATCATAGAAGGCTGTTGATAGTGACCAACGGGAACCGGATGTTGTGGTGGATGTTGACCCATATAGGTTTGTTCATCTTTCGATTTAATATCTTCATGTTTTACGCTTAAGTAATTGGGCAAGCTCATCATAAATTCGGACATGTCTGTTGGATTTTGAGATGGATTCTGATAAGGATCCGATGAGGACGTGACGGAAGAGGATGCTGAAGATGAAGGTCCAGCTACAGATGACCCAGGTTGTTGCTGAAACACGAATGCTGATGTGTCGGATGTTGATGGACGTGGGGTTACTTCTGGACTCTCTTCATCACCTTGGACATCGGATATTGTAGAGACGAGATCACGGAGAAAATCAAAACGCTGTTCACTCATTATACATTGTTTCCTATAAAAACGAAACACCAAAGTTAATCCTTTTAATATTGTAATCAAAATTAGTGCATAGTTGTGAGAACATCACACCATATCAGAAAGTGATTCATGAATAAAGCATAATTTTATATTTTGCAAAACACGAAACAAAAAACATGTAGTGCAATTTGAAAAATGACTTACAAATGCGATGGCGTCAGTGTTTTTGCATTTCGTTGTTGAGTAACAACTTCCGCCTTCTTCAGCAATGACTCCACAAAAAGCTCAAGAGCACGAGGTAAACATTTCGTTAAGGAAAATAATTTTGAAATCTTTTTAAAAACTAAATTAAATAGTTAATAATATATCAACTAAGTAACTTGTACATGCACCTGTTTGCTAGTTCTATGCAAAATTGATAAAAAAAGCACTTACACACTCATACTCATCCATACAAAAGAAGGGAAATTGAAAGAAGAAAGGAATTGAAAAACTGTGAAAAACATATATAAGAATATTTTGAAAACAAAAGCAGAGAGTGTGGTAACAAAACATGCTTTCATACTGCAAACATTGAGAATATACAGTAGGGTATAATGATTAGACCATTAGATTTAGGCTAGTATTGACGTTGTAAGCTCAACTATCATATTGTTCTATTCCTGAATTAAAAATAATTACAAATTAGTATATAGTCATAGTATTAATTATAGTAAGTGCATATCGTATGTATGAAAAGGATATAGATAATGACCGGAACAGCTTGAGCAACTTTTCCAACTTCTTCATCACTTTGCATAATCTTCTTTATCCGAGCCTGAAAAATGCAAAATAAATAGAGATTTTAAAACTTTTCATTAGCCAAATTGATTATAACTTGTACTAGAGTACATGTTTGCAAAAAATAATTAAGTGAAATCTTACTGGTGGAAACCGGGCATTGTACTTTTTCTTCTTACTCGGCATTTTCAATACGTGTACGTTTATATCACAACAAATAAAATCCTATTTGAAGTTTCCTCAAGAACCTATAAGAATTACAATCAAAGAATTAACCAATAAATGACAATAATTTTATTATAAATTTATATCCTTATTTTCTATAGAAGAAATGATTACAATTTATCCTGTCATTCTATTTTCTTCATGTATGAATAATAGTAGAATATGAAACTGTAAACAAAGGTTGTATTTATCTCTATTTATCTACCTCCGACTACGCTTAATCTAAGCTTTTTGCAGAGATATAAATAAATATAAGTAGGTACAACTAGCACCTATATAATCGAGTTTTATATGAAAATGCACTCCATATAGCTACAATCTCTCTGTACAATCAATGTTTGTTGATAATGTTTAAAATTATATAATGTAACACAAAAAACCATTTTGTCTAAAAACCTGATCAAATGACAGACATTGTACCTATAGTCAGCTTTCCGAAGGAAAAGTACTCATAGCTTATAAGGTACTTTAAAAAAAAGGCAGTGTTTTTATTTACATTATGGATAAAAATAATAATAAATAGTCTGCTTCAAACTTTAAACTATAGTCAGATGCTATACACATGCTCTAACTCATTGTTCACCTACTTATATTATGGGGAAAAGACAGCTATCTGTTTCACAGAATTAGCGAATATGTAAACGGTTTAGGTTGTATAATATGATGAATACATACTAAACTATAGTATTTAATTCGAGCTGAGATGCTAAGATTTTTTAATAGCAATTGCTATTTCTACCCCGAAGTACTTGAAGTTCACTTTCTCTCAAAACAAAATAAAGCTTGCAACTTGTAAGTATATTTTATTTATATTTAAGTACCTTACTATATAACAATAATATCCAGAGATTCTTTTTCTAACTTCTTGTACTATTACTATTACTGGGATTCACTTTAAATACAAGGTTACAGAAGTGAGACTCTTACGTTAAAATATTACCAGTAATATTATCGCACTTAATATTTATATTCTGTATATGTATTTATTTAACCAAATGACTTAATTCGCAAAGAGAGACGACGAACAAAAATTGACAATATTTTTTCATTTCAAATGAATCATTTGAAAAAAAGCTTTGAACCACCATTAGTACTGCTTTTCTCGTTCGTGGTAGATGGGAGATGACAAGGCTCTGCTGAAATCGTGCCTTACAATTAAACGAGAGTTTTATTGTTATACGTTGTACCCTTTCTCTGTGCCCACCGTCGTTATATTATATGGATGGCTTAAATGAGTATATTCTACATATTTAAATGAGAATTTTGAGAATGAGGCTGAAAAAACCATTTAAGACAGACGTTTATTGTACATATTATATCATTTGTTAGCCTGTATATACTGTCTTTACTCTCTTTACTATATACGAGATCTACTAATAAATGAGAATCTCATTAAAATATGAGATGCATAATTTTGTACATAGTACAATTTTGTACAGTGACGAACAATTAAATAATGCACACCTTATATAGGAATACTTGTTTAGGTTAATTATATTTATTATAGAAAGATATGAGAAGAAACGTGATTACATATACTTAAGGACTATAATGAAATTAATCTGGCACAGTTAATTTTGTCAGTGTGGAAGTAATGTTCATGCCACCATCTTGAGCTGACGAGTTTGTTCTTTTTAGTGAAACAATACTAGCAGGTCCATT
>JAIUND010003719.1:0-14695 GCA_034699125.1 Gisinianus flammeolus
TCTAATACTTTGACCTCCAGAGCAGGTCAACTCGGACAAACAAAATTAAGGAAAATAATTATAGTTCGTTTTTGAACAGACGACAAGTATATCTGCGAAAAACAAATAATAGAGAAAGAGATCAAGTATAGACGAAGAAAATTCAAATTCAAAGTATTCAAAATTCAAACGGAAAGAATCAAAAGGAAGAAAACAATTTCCAGAAGGGATTTAATTTTGAATTGTTTGAATTGTATACAATTTCATATAGAGAATTAATGCTTCAACATTTCCTCTCACGCTATGTATATATATATATATATATATATATAATTTGATAAAGGATTTATTCATTTGAGTCATTTTCTCACTTGGATTTCCTCATGTCATTCGCTTTGGTCACCGCGCGCATGTGCTTGTCAAATGTAAATTAAATAATTCTCACATTCCCCTCACAAAATTGCACATTATAGACGTACTTGCTTACAGTTTAGTCAAAGCTCGGATTAATAAAAAATTCCAAAGCAATCCACTTCTCCAAACTATATCATAAGTTTAGTCAAAATTGTGACAATTTAACTTGAATGTGACGAATGAGAGATATATAGTTTTTGCCATCATTTTCTCCTCGCAAGGTATATAGCCAATTGTAATGCAGGAAATTTTAATTCAAAAGCTTGAGAGCCTATATATATACTTCAAATTTCATCTGTCCATTCACCGCGGTCGCATTGTACACACACGCATATATGTATGTACACAGAAAGCGAGCGAGCGAGCTGCGTTGGATTTATCCAATTATAATAATATATACACATATTACATAGACAATAAAAAGCCTTGGGATTTATAAGGATGTATTTCATTGTGTCATTTGAGGTCGTTTGATATAAATAATATTGCCAAATAACCTGAGAACTGTATATAATGTGGATTTGTGTTGTTGTTGTTGTTGTCATAGCAACGGCAGTTGAATTCCCCACACGGCTCAAATCAACAATCAACAAATCGATGGATGGATCGCACACACATCACACACAGCGGAAAATCAAAAAATCGATCCATTTGTTTATATACTTTCTCTCTCGCTTCCATCACACACATTCAAACTTCAAATCCCACACACACAATCCGAATTTGAATCACCACACTCAATAATAAAATATATAACGTCTGAAGCGGTGTGTGGATTCTTGTGAATTTTTTTGTTTTGTTTCCCATTTAATTTCCCATCATTTCTCGCGCGCACTTCCAATTAAAATTAATAACTCGAATAATATAATAATTAAAAGCGCGAGTTCTTCTTTGGATTTCATTTTCCATTTTCCTTGTGTGGAGTGAGTGGAAATTTTCCATTTGCGTCTGTGGACAAAAATCCACACGGAAAAGAAAGGTAAAAAAAGGTCACAAATGAACATTTGGACTTGTCAATTCCATTTAAATTTCACACAGTCAATTCAAAATTTAAAATTTAAAACGTAAAACTCCCGCTTGAAATCTAATCCAAATCCCACACATTTAAAACTTTTGATCTGTAGCTTACCACAATTTCCAGGAGATTGATAAAAGAAGAAAAAAAACTATCCCGGGCGGGATATTTGAATTGGAGAGATTGAGGATTTACATGATTTGAAAATCCCGGGGGAATGTCGGAGGACCCTTTAAACAAACCCGCGGGAAATCATCATCATGAGGAGGAAGAGGAAATGCCCGGGGTGGACTTTTCCGAAGGGTCCGGAGCTGATGGAAATGAAGACGTCCCCACTCAAACGACCACCCAAGAAGATGAAGATGAAGAGCCGGAAGTAGAAGCGGAATCTAAACCGGAAGTGGAGGAACAAGAACAAGAAGAGGAGGAAGGAGAAGGACAAGAAGAGATGGACTACACGATGGGGACGAAGCCCTTTGGTGACTACCCGGCGCCCTTAGACTACGGCAATTACCCGTCCTATCAGGATGAGCTAGACGGGGAAGATTTGGATGATGGGAGGAATGCACGGGGAATTCCAATGGACAATGAGGAGATGCCCGGGGAGGTGGAGGATGCGGGTGGGCTGGACTACAATGCATCATTCTCGGATTTGGACGCCCTCATTCGGGTCTTGGAGGGTGACAAATGTGGGTCATCCGATAAGGACAAAGGGATGGTGGGGACTACAAATTCAAATTCAAATCGAGCCACAGATGGCTCCACCGTCAAAGGGGCGAGTGATCCTCCGGGTCCGCTGGACATGATCATGGGGGATCCTTCCGCCCCGGGTTTTGGACAGACGCCAGAGGATAAACTCGTCGTTCTGGGGCCGGATCATCCCAAAATGCAACGGTTTCAAAAGGCCCTCAGAGAACATTTGCAGAGGCAACTTTACAATACGGACTGTGAGACGAGGGACATGGTGAGATATACTTATATTCAAAAGAATTATGGAATGACCTTGAATATTACAATTCGCATTCAAATCACTCTCAAGTAAAACCCAATTTCAATTTGCAGTTAAAATTTTAATTCAAAATTCAAATTCCGATTGCGATTCCAGGTTCAAATTTTTATAGCCCTAACACAGAAACGAATTTGAAATCCAATTCCAATTTTCCCTCGTTAAAACCCAATTCCAATTCCAACTCAAATTCAAATGCAAATTCAAATTTCCCGCGGAAAACCAAATTCAAATCCAAGTTTTGCCGTCAATACCCACAATTTGAATTCAAATCCAAGTTTTGCCGTCAATACCCACAATTTGAATTCAAATTCTCACTTTTTCTTTATGGTAAAACCCAATTTCACTTCAAATTTCCCCACTAACTAAAACAACAATTTGAATTCTAATTTCCCCGCCAAAAATAAACAATTTCAATTCCAATTTCCCGGCCAAAAAAAAACAAATCCAATTCCAATATCCCCGCTAAAAAAAAACAATTTCAATTCCGATTTCCCCGCTAAAATCCAATTTGACTTCAAATTCCCATTGAAATAAAAATTGCAATACAAATTTCCGCGCTAAAATCAAATTTGAATTCAAATTCCCATGCAAATTTCCCCACTTGAACCCATGCATAATTTCAATCCGAAATCCCATTAAATTACAAGAAATTCCCATTTCCCATTTCCTCTAAATCGGAATTCGTCAACTCAAATTCAAATTCCAATGTCCCGCCGCCAAAATATTTAAAAGCCAATAATTT
Organism: Gisinianus flammeolus; assembly: GCA_034699125.1. Taxonomy (NCBI): domain Eukaryota; kingdom Metazoa; phylum Arthropoda; class Collembola; order Symphypleona; family Katiannidae; genus Gisinianus; species Gisinianus flammeolus. The sequence continues at coordinate 3,160 of JAIUND010003719.1, forward strand.
AAATATGATTCTCTACTCATCATCATAATCATCATCGTCATCATCGTGTGTGTGTTTGTCTTTTTTTGTTCATGATGGGGAATTTGGCAGGAGAATGACGTGCGGATGCGGAAGAAAGAGCGGGAAGACTTGGGGAATCAGCTGTACAATCTCCAGTACGAGCTCCAGCGACAAACGGACACGATGGAGAAATTCGACAAGGATCTGGAGAAACTGATGGAGAAGCGACTGGAGACGGAGAAAGAGACGGAGGAAATTCGGGAGCAGTACGCCCTTGCCCAGAAGAAACTCGATGAGGAAGTTGAGAATGGTAAAAAGGAGAAATTCCTGCGGGGGGAAATGAGAAATTAAATTAAATTGAATTAAATTAAATTACTTTATTCTATTTTTTATAAAAATGGCGGGGATTTGAATTTAATTCGAATTCGAAATAATTCACATAATTTAATTGTGTATAGAAAAGCGAGTGATGGCTTCGATTAAGGAGTTGGATTTGATGGAGTGGTGCGTTCGGCAGGCGGTGCAGGAATTTGATGGCGAGCTCAAAATCTCTCAGCTGGTGGATGAAAAGTTTGAGAAGATCCGACTTCAAACGGAGATTGAGAAACGGGATCAGGATTTCTATTTGGACAAAGTCCTCACGCATGTTCAACGGATGGAGCAAGCAAATGAAGGGATTCAACGGCAAATCACCGCGCACACGGACGAGCAAAAGGATTTGAATACTTTCATTGCAGAGGCTGAAACGGAGATTGAGGCACTTCATATTGAGAAGACTCACCTCCAGAGGGCGTGGAATGAGACGGTGGCTGTTGTCAGGTCCCGGGATGAGGCCCTAAATGCTGCCCGAGCCACTCTCAAGTACGGACGTTAATCATTTTCACCGCGTCTTTTTAGTTTGGGAATTTTGTGTGTAATGTTTAAATGTGAGTTCAAAATGAGGAATGTCCCAAGATTTTAATGCAGAGATTTTCACAGGATTTTAAATTTTGTCATCAGTTTTTTTTTCATTCAAATTTCTCGTATTTTCTTTAGAAATATTTTGTAATGTTCCGGATTTTTCTTGAATTTTTGAAGGATTTTAGTATTTTTTTGTCCGAAATTTTGTCAAATGTCTCAAGGATTTTTGAATTAATTTGAATTCCCTGGAATTTTTGTGGGGTTGTTTTTTATAATGAATTCGAATTTATCTCGGGAATTTTGCGGAATTTTTTTTAAGAAATCTGAATTTCCTGGAAATGTAACGGGATTTTTTTTAGAATAAATTCAAAAATTGTCTTGCTTTTTCCCGATATTTTAAAAATGAAGCCGAAGCCGAATTTCCTGGGGATTTTAAACAATTTGACCAAAAGAAAATGAGTAATTTCGTCCATAATTTTCAAACTATTTTTTTTGCTATATTTTCTCCCGAATTTGAATAGAATAATTCACGCTTTTTCTTCAATTTTTCAAATCATTTTCAAATCATCAAAAAATCCCAGTATTTTCCAAATTTGACCGAATTTCCTTGAAAGTTTTGTAAAAAAAATACGAGTTTTTTGTTTTTCTGATGGGTTTAAAACTAAATTTCCCCCACGATGTTTTTTGTTTCACTTACAATTAGTTTTAAAACTTCCCGCCTGAATCTGAATTTCTGAATTATATATAAATATAAATCTGACTTGTATTTTTGTATAGAGATACGAAAGAGCAAGTTCGAAACTCCGAGTCGGAAATGCGCTCTCTCCAGCGCGCCATCACCAAAGAGCAAATGGCGCACGAGTCCTCCACGATCCTCCTCAAACGACGAAAAGTGGAAGAGCGCTCCCTGTCCAGTCAAGTGGAAACGCTTCAGCGAAAAGACGAAGAACTCCGGGATCAACTGTCGCATCTGTTCACCATCCGGAAATCCATTGAAGAGCAACTGCTCAAAGTGAATCGGACCCTCTCTCAAAAGGAAAAGGAGCTATCCGGACCGCGCCGGCGCTTTGAGACGCTCGTGGTCGAGAAAATGCGTCTGGAAGACGCCATTTTGGCGGCCGTCAAAGAGCAAACTTCTCTCGGGAAAGTGGCCAAACACATTAGTCACAAAGTGGAGGATGCGCGGAATAAAGCGCGAAGATTGGAGAGTGAGAGCGCCAAAGTTGAAAATGAAATGAGTAAAGTCACGATTCAAGTGGAGCGACTTCGTGGGGATTTATTGAATAAAGAAATGTTCCTAATGGAACTGGAAAAGAAACTGGCAGAAGAAACAAAAGTCCTGGAGAATCAAGCGCTGGAAATCAAGGACACGGAGCGGACGATCGGGAAGAAAACGGCGGAAGTGGCTCGACTCAATCGGAAAATACAAAAACTCATTTCGGAACAAGGCGGGAAGGAAACGACGCCACTTGAAAGGGAAACGGAGGAACTTGAACGGCGCATTCAAGAGGAGAAAGACGCCTGCGCAGAACTTCAAAACCTGTAAGTCCTTTTTTTGTGCGGATCTGTCTTGGTTTTTCTTGGCATTATTTCATTCTTTTTTTAGTATATATTTTTTTGGAGATTTCGCATTTTTCCTAAGATTTCGTAAACTAAAATTTTTGAATTACACACCTTGAATTTTTGGAGAGGATTTTTTATTACAACTTAATTTTCCTTCAATTTTTAAGGGATGTTTTGGGGGGGATTTTAAAATAAAGTTTCCTTGAACGTTTTTTAGATTTTTTTATTGAATTTGTCAAGATGTCCTTGGATTTTTCATAGTTTTTTCTTTTTGGGGCGGAAATCTTGAAAAATGTTGACAATTTATCTTGAATACCTACATTTTTTTTAGATTTCCGAATTTTCTGGGGAATTTCTCCAGATTTCCTTGAATTCATCAAGATTCTTGTGGATTTTAAAAAAATTTCCAGGAATATTTCAAAATTTCCAAACATTTATGGAAATTCTGTTCCATTTTTTTCAAAATTTCCCAGGAATTTCTAAAGATTTGCATGAATTTTTCAAATTTTTATTCTCAACTCTTTTTGATTTTTAAAATCTCTTTACACATATTTTTGTCATATTTTCTGTAGATTTTCTCGGATTTTTTCTATATAAATTTCGTAATTTAATAAGTTTATTGTCCAAAAAAAAAAATTGAATTTGGGCAACCGAAATTTTTATATTTTTCAAAAAAACCCTCGCTTCGTGATTGCATTTTGTAGAATTTCGAGGAGATTTGAACGTGTTGACATTTATTGAATTTTATGGAAATTCGAACATGTTGACATTTTGCTCAAACATTTTATTTGAAGGATTTTGTACCCAATTTGCCTGATTGTACATGAATTTTCTGGAATTTTCTGGAATTTTCTATTATTGTCCACAGATGGCTGAAACAACAAGATGATTTGGTTTCCCTCACAGCCAAACGGGATCAAGTCCTCCGAGAAAATGACATAATCCGAAAGGAGTCCTTCATCATGGACCGGAAAAAGTGCAGACTCGGGCGGGAACTTGAAAAGAAGAAGATGGACGTCAAGAAAGTCGAGCTGGAAATGACGACTCTGCGCCACTCCATTGCGCAAGCAAATGCCGCGCTCTATCAAGACCGAATCGCACAAACCCAAATGGACAAGGACAACACTCTCATTCAAGACGAGTTCGTTCACTTGCTCAAAGACGCGGAGATTGAAGCGATCCAGCTGGAGGAGGAAATTGGGGCGATGGAAGATGAAAAGGTAAAAAAAAAGCTTCTTTCTTGATTCTTGTCTTTGAGATTCCGATCTACCGTTTAAATTGTAATTAATTTATATAAATAAGCTTTCAAATGTGCGCGCATGAAGTCGAATATTTTGATATCTCCTTGAATAATTATACATTTATTTAGACAAGACTGAACTGCTCGCTCGCCTCAGTGCATGAACAGTCCATGACTTGGGATAAGAAAATCAAATATGCCAAAGAGCTCAAGGACTCGATCAAGAAGGAACAGCAGAGTTCGGGTTCTGCCCTCAAACTGGCCATCCATCACATGCAAGTGCGCTATCAGGAGTTGGCGCGAGCGCAAGAGAAATTAATGCAGGATTTGGAGAGGTCGATTGAGCGGAGGGATCGGATCATTCAGGAGGCGGACTATAGTTTAAAAAGAGCACATATTCATCCCAAGAAAACCAAATTGAATATCCAGAGGAATTTTGTCAAGTTGAAAGAGCGCAATAAAGCGTTGATGAAGGAAGCGCTCGAGTCGGAGAAGGCCGTCAAGGAAATGGAAAGCAAAATCAATGAGCTCCAGAAAAGCTTCGAGTGCGAGAACAAATCCCTTGAGAAAATCAAAGTAAGTCCACATCAACCACACACACACACATTTTATTTTAGTTATTTGGTTTTGGTTTTTAGAGTGCGCGAGTTTTGGGTATTTTGAAATCAGTATTGAATATAATTGTAAACTCGTTTTTAATTTTAATTTTTATGGTCAGTCCTGTGTCCTGTCATGTCACAGTATTTATTTTAGTTTCGTCCAGTCCAATGCATTTTTTATTTTTGGTTAGTCTCGCCAAAAACTCAAATCAATCCTATTAATTCTTGTTTCGTTTTTGGTCAGTCTTGTATATTTAAATGACTAGTCTTTTGTCGACATATTTTATTGGCGCGGGACATTTAATTTTTGGTCAGTCTTGTCAATTTCGTAATTTTGTCAGTCTTGTCAATTTCGTAACTTTGTGAGTCTTGTCAATTTCGTAATTTTGTCAGTCTTGTCAATTTCGTAATTTTGTCAGCCTTGTAAATTGCACATTTCGACCAGTCTTGTAAATTTCATATTTTGATCAGTCCTGTGCCATTTAAATTTTCTGTCACAGTTCTGTCAATATAGTTTTTTTCTTTTTTACCGGTCCCTTTGCCAGAGATTTTTGGTCGGCCTTGTACATAAATTTTTTTGAGGTTGGTCTTGCCTATTTAAAAGCCAGTCCAATATAGATTTATCGCGTTAGCTCTGGCAATTCATTTAGTCCGTCCTGTTAATTTCAAGAATTTTTCTTTTTGGGTTTCGTTTTTCTTAAATTGTATCCCTCAATATTTTTTGGCCCCAAATAGTCTTGTCAATTATCAATTTGGATTGTGAATTTGATTTTTGGTCGTGTCAGTCCTGTGTCTTGACTTAATTAATACTCATCGTTAATATATAATACTAATGTCACATTTGTTTAATGATTCCACACACATACACACACACAGGAAATGGTAGGAAATGCGGACGAGCGGATTCACGACGCCTCCGTGCAAAAGCATAAAAATCTGATTGAGATAATCCTCCGTCAACAAAAGTACAAAGTGCTGGAGGCAATAAAGCAAGACCGCTATCGACCACTCACAAAAAGCATGGAGCAACTGGAAACGGAAATGAGTAAAACAGAAAAGAAATGTTTGAAACTCGTTGAGCTCAGTGATTTACTCGTCCATGAATTCCCGGAATTGGAACTCAACATTAAAGTACGTATATTCACTATTGACTATCTATATCGTCTGTTAAGTTCACAAACGAACTATAACGATTTTCCTTAATTTGCGGAAATACGACGACTGCGTCCGTCTTTGTGGGTAAAATTCTGAAAAAATTCGGGGTCACAGAAAAGGTCATGGCAGACAATAATGTCGAAGGACCCACAGCTCCATCTTGAGCCATTTGACCTTTGGAGCAGGTCAACGAAATTAAGGAAAATAATTATAGTTCCTTTGTGAACTTAACAGACGATATATATATATTCGTTAAATGTTTTTCAAATTCCTCACAAAAATACCGCCTTCTTTTTCTCATGGCATTTAGTATAAATATATTAAATTGTAATTAATTGTCTCAAACTTTTTATTTTCACAGCTCATTAAAGCCAGTATTCTGCCCAACATCAAATAAAATCCCAGCGCAGCTATATATAGCGGATATATATATTTTCTCCTCTCGTTTTCCCCTCTATTTTTTTCCGTGTCAAAACATATGATGATATGTGAGCGCAGTGTGAAAAGGGAAAATAAACTCTGTTTTTTTTGCTACAATATATATTTTCTCCATTTTCTTCGTCCACAACAATTAAATCTCTCTCATTATGTTAATTATTTTATTCATTTTAATCATTCATAAACTGAAGTTTCTTATCAATCCACTGTGGAATGTTATCATCCACAAAATATTATCAATTTCCTGTGTCATCGCTGCTCCGATTTCTGTATAGCTTTTGAAATATATAGGAAATTACTTTGTCGTCAAGGAAACATCGAACGTTTTGTTGATTTTGATTTTCCTCTCGCGTATATCGATTCAACAATAATTTTCCACACACACACTTTCCTTTTGTCCACCGTCACTCGCTTTCATATACACTGCATTTGGACTTGAGCACACTTGATTTCTTTTTATATAGTTTACGAAGAAAACCTGTTGAAAATTCAAATTACAGTGACAATTTATATAATAAATTTGAATTTAAAAAATCCTGTTCCCGCTCGACGCTCCTCAGGACTTTTCGCCCCTTTCCTCGCTCCATTTAGTATGTGATTTATTAACTATAACTTTAATTGCGTGATGTTAAAAGTGAATTCATTTTAAAAAAACGAGCCAATTTAAATTATTTGCATTTAAATGTGAGCTATAAATTTTTCATCATTCCGATTCCACACCCAACAATTTCAATTAATTAAGGAAAGACTGACAGAGGACTCTGACAGTCTGACAGGACTGACTCAAAATCCCAAATAAGAAGAAGAAGAAGAAAGACTACCGCATTTAAATGTCCACTCCATCGCCGCCTTCGGACCCCAAAGCTCATTCCTCCAGTGACGATCACAATTCGGTTGGGACTGTGATGACGGTGGGTCCACGGACCGTAAGTGACGATGACCCCGGCGGTGGTGGGGGTGGCAATGTGGTGGTGGGGCAAGACCCCCGCGACTCGGTCACCGTCCTCAGTACACATTCCTCCACGACCACCCAAGTTGATGGAGCAGCAGCTCCAGGTGCAGCCGTCACAACCACAACCACCGCAGGTGCAGCTCCAGTAAAAGAAAGTACAATTGACGAGTCGGCTCAAACGGAGGATGAACAAGACTTGGAGGCCCCTTCAAGTCTCCCCGAAACAGGTCACCATGAGCACGGACATGATCATGAACACGAACATGACCTTGACCTTCTTCCCCTTGACCCGGCTGACCCTCTCGCAGCCAAAAAAGCAGCGTACGCCCAACGAAAAGCGGCAAAAGCCATTGAGGAAAAATTCAAGGATGAGAAAAAAGCGCAGGCGCTTCTGGCGGAGGCGGAAATGGAAGAAGAGGGTGGGGACTGGGATGACCCCGGAGGTCAAGCGGACAAGACCCTCCTCATGCGCCATGACTCCGAGCTCACCCCCAAACAAATCGTGGAGAAGGATATTTTATGGTATGAGGCTATATTTCACAGTGCGGCGCGCAGGCACATTACACATTATACATTAAATATTCAATTCTCCATTCATTTGACCTTCATTTAAATTAAAGAATAAAGGTCAGCGGGTCAATGAACGTTTTTTGTTCTGGTCTTGTGTGTCGTCCATATATATATAGGTATGACTTGCTCCTGAGCCAAGAAGAGTTGATGGAACTGCCGGATTTGAAGCCGGTTCAAGAGGAAGTGGAGGCGGAGCCAGAGGAGGAGGAAATGGAGGAGGAAGAGGAGGAGGATGGGTCTGAGGGGACGGAGGAGGATGTTGAGGAAGGTCAGCCCCCATTTTCCCTTATTTAAATTACCATAAAAAAGTCCAGCTGAACACCCATTTTTCTGGATTCTGGAGCCCTTGGCGTTCCGTGTTCTTCTGATGATGATGACGAAGAATTTGAATTTGAATTTGGCGGGAAAGTTTTTAATTGTAATTGCAATTGCAATTTGAATTTGAATTTTATAGTGGAGGAGGAAGAAGAGGCGGTGGATGATGGGCCGTTACAAATGGACGCGGATGACCCGGACAATGTGGATAATATCGTGAATATGATGATGCAGGACATGGATGATGACGGCATCAATGTCCCCTTCCAAACGGAGAAGGATGGTCTTGACCAAGATGGAGGTAAGACCTCACCCTTTTTTTAAAAAAAACAAAAAACAAAATTCAATATTGAATTATGTATTTTAAAATTTGAAATTTAAAATTGGCGGTGTTTTTTTAATGTCCACAAATCCATGTGGACATTTGTTTATTTTTGAATAATAAATGCGTGTGTGTGTGTGTGAAGGAGACAAATCCCTGGCGTCACAGGAAGGGATCGTCGGTCTTTCCTTGTCGGATGCGACCAAGAAATTCCTCGAGTTGGAATTGGACCCAGCGGATTGGCCTCAAAAATGGGTGTGGGTCAGTTTCAAACGGATCAAGCTCCACATGTACATTTATGAAGAGAAGTCCGAGTTCTTTCCACAATATGACGTCATCAAGTACTACCCGGACTTTGCCATGCTCCTCGGGATGGACACGCTCCAGCAGACGGGTCATCCTTTTTTCCTTTGCGTGAGCCCGGAAGCGAGGAATTTCGTACTCAATCCACCAAAAAAACGCAAGGTCTTTGTCGACCTTAAAAAGAAGGAGGAGGTTCGTTTTCCTTTTCCTTTTCTTTTTCCACCATTTCATTTTCATCTTTATAATATGTATAGTCTTTCCTCTTTTATAATTATTCAAGCGGGAAATTTGAATTTCAAACTGTTTTTTGTTGTAGGAAGCCTGGGATAAATTGGCGTCCATCATCCCGAAAAAATGGAAGGGTTTTGGGAGTGATTTGGAAGTGGACGGAGAGAATATTCAAAATCTGCGCCCTCTGGTATAGAAAAAACATACATGGATTTCCGCGGGGATTTTCAAATAGTATATTTTAAATTTTAAATCATTTAGGAGAAGTTACATATTTGAAGTTGCGAGCGCGGAATTTAATTTTTTAATTTTTTAATTTTAATATTAAATTGGATGTGGATGAATTCAAAAATGTCAAGTTGACGGTCTATGCGTATCGTCATGCCGAACATTTTTGGCGGGAAACGAATTTTGAGGACTCAAAGCTCCCAGTGACGAACGAGGCAGTGTATACGGCTTTTGAGTCCAAGGGACCCGACAAATTCCCGGGGGTGACCCGAATGGAAGTGGACAAAGGGACCCAGGTCAACCCACCAAAAGTCTCGAGTGAGTCCCAAACGGGTTTCTCTTTCAAACGGAATAAAATGTGCCAACAGGAAGTTCAAACGATTGAGCCGGAAGAGACAGAGAAATTTTTTAATAGTCCCGCTGCCATCAGTTTCATTCAAAAGGTAATTGTAATTGTAATCGTAATTTCAAGGGAGGGACCCGATCCGATACCGCAAAAAAGATACTGCTGGATCAAAATCAAAATCAAATATCAATTTTTGATATTTTATTTGACATATATTTTTGAATTTTGGCGGGGATTTTCCAACTGTCTTTAATTATTTAAATGAATATAGAGTCAACCGTACATTGAGAAAGCACTCCAACAGAATGAGATGCTCAACATCATGGCGGATGACTATCACAATTTGAAGGCGGCAAAAGGTCATGAAATTGAGTTCAACAATGAGTCGGTCCTTCTTCAAGAGTATCAAACTTTTTCGGATCATCGACATTCAAAAGGTCGCGGGGTGACCTTCATGTGTTTTCATCCTTATTTGGACGGTAATTCAAAATTCCCATACAAAGTCCTCAAATTTTTTTATATTAATTTCCGTCCCATTTGCGCATTTGCATTTGTCATCAAGATATTTAAAAAAAATTAAATGCGCCTGCGCGCGGTAATTACTTTTTTCTTTTCTTGTCTTGCAGAAGTCGTATTGATGGCATTTGCAGAGGATGTGACTTTTGATGCTCGAATCCTGACGGACTCTGAGCGGTTAATGAACCCCAGTTTTTGCCTTCTTTGGGATTTGAAGGACCCCTCAAAACCTCAAGTAAAAAAAGACAAATCACCGTGATTAAATTTAAATTTAATTCTTTTTTTAAAAAAATTCCCGCGAAACTCCTTACTGTATTTTTCCCGATTTTGTTCAGCTCCTACTGGATGCGCCATCGGATATTTTTTGCCTTCAAGTCTCGCCGAGTGATCCAAATTTAATTGCTGGCGGTTGTGAAAACGGTCAAGGTAAAATATATTATGTACAAAATTCAATTATTTACAGACAAAGAAATGGCGGGAATTTTGGAGTTGATGAGAGAAATTTAAAAGCAATTGATGTGGAGTATAAAAATAAAAATGTACATATTTTTTTGGGGGGGATTCAAAGTGATTTTGTGGGATTGCGGTCGTCACTACATTGAACTGAGGAATCGAATTCAGGACCGGAAACGGAAGGACTCGGACGTGTCCAGGAAGACTTCCGGTTTCCTGGACAAGTTGAAGGACTCGGCGGAAAAATATGTGTGTCCACTCATTCCGCCCGCGGGCCTGTCAAATCTGGAACATTCTCACAAGCGAGTGGTGACGAATGTCCATTGGATCCCGCCACACGTGGAGTTGGGGAAAAATGGGAATTTGTATGATAATCCCTGGGGGAATCGCTCTGCTCAATTCTTTTCCGTGGCGGGAGACTCAAGTTTAAGATTGTGGGATATTCGGATGCAAAAATTGGGGTTGGAGGAATTCGATGTGAGTCCGATGACGTCCATTAAAATCAGTCCTTGGCATCATTTGGAGAATAACAATTGGAAGTATTCCATGAAGGCAAGCACTGAAAAAAAGATTTATTTTGTAGTTCATCATTCATCATTACATTAGACTGTACATTTTCAAATTCAAAACTTGAGTTTGGCGGGAATTTTTTACTGTCCATTTTTTTAAATTCAAAATTTAAAATGTGTGGCGATTCAATTCTTATTTATTGCACACACAGTACTTGCTGGATGATGGCACGAGTGGGACGATGTTCACCACCATTTTGAGCTTGAGCGAGGCGAAAATCGGTGAGGATTTGGTTGGCGGCAAATTTAAAAAATCAAAATGATGATTTATTCCAAATTATAAATTGGCTTTAAAATTCAAAAAATGAGAATTGGGGCCATAAAATCTGAAAAAAAGCATTAGAAAATTAATTCAAAATGTACACTTAGAGCCAAACTCCAAAAGATGATTATTTGAAATTTAAAATTGGCTCCGAAATTGAAAAAATCCAGTAGAAAATGATATTTTAAATTTAGAATTGAAGCAAAAATCCAAAACATCAACTAGAAAATTATTTTTTAAATTTAGAATTCAAGTCAAAATTAGAAATAAAGTTAAAAATTGTTACTTCGTAACAATTTTGGGTCGCCATAAAGTGAATCACTTTATTGGCTTCGGAAGCGAAGCTGTACTGTTTCATTTGTCCGTCAACCATACAAAATGAAGAAAAACTGGGCATTTTGTGAAAATTTCCTATTCGCGGGGAATTATATGCACTGGCAATTGATCCAGGAACAAATCAATGGGTGAAACGATTATAAAACGTTTATTTGAATTTCCCGCCAAAAGACAAACATTTATTTGAATTTCCCGCCAAAGTACAAACGTTTAAAAAACGTTTATTTGAATTTCCCGCCAA
>JAIUND010003720.1:0-14695 GCA_034699125.1 Gisinianus flammeolus
AATTGTCCTATCCTTTAACATAGAATCGATTCCAGAATTATACAACACTGTGTGGATTTCAGAATTCAAATTCAAATATTTTTCCACTTTCGCGTATGAATATCAAGGAGAACTCATACGCTACGCGTTTTGGCTCAGAAAAAGAAAAGTTGCGTGGACTGTGGATGGAGAGTATATATCTTAGGCATTCCTTTCCATGGATGTTAAAGTTTTAAAAACCCTCGTATATGTATTCTGAATCCTTTTGGAATGAAGCCTATATATACACATGCTGTTTTTCTCTGTCGCTGTTGCTGTCTATATACACGTTATAAGGATTACGAAAAGATTTCAGTGTGTGGGACCCATAAAAATAAAATGAAGGGGGAATTGGAATTGGAGCTGTGGTCTAAATCAAAGAATATATAACGCTATGCATTGGGCTTAAATATTTCCCTTATCTCCAGCCGTTATATGTAATTCCCTCGCATTTATTTTCCAAGGACTTTGTGTGTGTTCTTGTTATTTTGCCTTCTCTCTTTCCATTTACGTCCAGAGTCTGGACTCCAGACATTTGAACCGTGCAGTTCCACACTTGCCCATTACATTCCTCCACAATTCAGACACGCTGTATATTATATTATATATACACCGAGAGAAACGCAGACTGACTTATTTTTTGGATTTCCCTTCCTCTCGCCATCATCATGACGCTGGACATTAAAATCATGAAGATTCTCGAGGATTCTGACTTGCTACCGTTTTACAAATATTTTGTGGGTGAGTACAAATAAAATATGTCAAGATATTTACTCACATTGACCATTCATATAACTACATTAAATTCTGATGGGCTTCCTATTTGCATTGTTATGTTTTGTGTGTATTAGGCGTGACGAAGGAGGAGCTGAGCATTTGCTCTTTGAGTTCACTCAAGTCCAAATTGAGAGATTTGTTTCCATCGACAAAGGTGGGCCGATCCGCTGCGGAGAAATTCCTCATGGCCATGGCCAAGTTTGATGAGGACGAACAACAAGATGAAGAACACAAGGATGAGCCGGATGTCAAGCCCAAAATGAAGGAAGAGAACTCTACAGATTTGTCGTTTGGATTAGACGGGAATGAGAATGCAAATGATGGAAATGTGGAGGAGATGGAGGAGATTGTGTTTTTGGAAATGCTCCCGGGTGAAATCCCCGTTGTCGAAATGAAAGAGAAGGAAATCCCCATCATTTCAATCGACGATTCGGAATCCACTGAGACTCCTCCGAATTGTTCTTCACTACAAACAGATGAGCTCCGTGACGACACAGCAGCAGCACCCCTCTCCTCAGCTGTTTCACAAGTGACTGTAAGAATTAATTATCAATTCAAATCCTTTTAATGCGTTTGATTGAAAGGATTGGAGAAGGAATGACTTGTTTTATTGTAGATAATTCGCTCGGCACCATTTCGGCTCCAGCTGACGCCAGAGACGATGGACAAACTGGCAAAAGATCCGAATCCTCATGCTCAGCTTGTCTCATTGGCTGGAAATGACACGAGTAATTCCGCCCCTGGAAAAGGAGGGAAAAGAGGAGGGAAAAGGAGTAGGGGCCCAACATTGGACGAGGCCTTGTCTCCATCACTTGACTCAAACTTTGAATGGGCCGAATGGGAAAAATTGTACACGGAATTTGGGCATCGGATTTTTGCATTGGATTGTCTCAATTGGACTTGGAATCCGACAGAGCACAAAAATCCCCTGAATTTGTTTGACATTCTGACTCGATTCTGCCCCAACATTCAGAAGCTCTCCTTTTTGTTCAGTTGTGCCGAATCAAATTACTCATCCTCGGTTTCCCGCCCACAACTCAAACTCAACCATTTAAAGACGCTCAAAATCGACCATGACGGCCCTTTAAATTATCCCAATCAGCTGCGAGAGATTTTATTGGTTGCTGGCGGGAATTTGAAGGACATTCAATTCCAAAACCAAGAAAAATTGACAGTCGATTGTGTGTTGTGACTGATTAAAATATTGAATTCCCTTTCTTCCGGGGAGCCACACATATGTAAACGTCGACTGTCTGAGAATATACACATGTATAGTCTATTCATTCTTCTACGTATATAGAGGGATGTACAAATAAGGTCTTACCCTTCTAGTTCCAAGTATGTACATAGTACATAGGTACTTCGTGTGTTGCTTGGAGTCCCAGCGGCCTCAGCCAACCATAGTAGGCACATATATAGAAAAATGGGAGAGGTAAGTAAAACCTTTATTTGTCACATCTGCCGCTCAACCAAACTTACGAGCCCCGCATACAGATAAAGATCACACAAGGCTCATTTTATGTACTCACGCTTACAAATTAGGCGGCCGTGAGAGAAATTAATCAAAAGAAGTGCCGGTAGGGCGTTCAGGCTTCGAAAAAAAGTACCGGAACTGCGTTCCGTCACAATCTCACCCCTGACACCATCACGATTTTGAACCTGCTCGAACCTCCAAATCCTTTAACTTTGTTCCAAACAGACAATCTTCAGAGTGAAATCAAAAAAGGGACTTTTATTTGTCTTGGTGTTCAAAGTGTCCTTCAAGAATTTTGGATCCCAAATTTGCAGTATAAATACGGAATAATGATCAATAGCAGAAGAATTCCCAATAATCCGGGGGATTCAGAAATTTTACAGGATCCGACAGTGTTCGGAGAGTCCTTGAGCCTGATCAGTCTCGAAAAATTCCTGGATAATCTTGAACAAAGATCTTCATCGAGGAATAATTTGAATGGTAGGGCTTTGAAAGTGGCGGGAGTGAACGCTCCACCTGTTTTCTTCCAAGACAGTGCTTCCAAAAAATTTGGTGGAACATTTTACCAGCTCATCGAGTCCTCCAGCTCTGTATTCAACTGGAGTTTGACTATTGATATGAGTCACGGCCGGAATTTGGGGATGCAACTGCGGAATGGGACTTGGACTGGGGCCTACACGGCCGTTCTCTACAAGACTGCGGACCTCACAGGGCTTTCCGGAATGTCCATAGGGCGATTTGGCCCGGTGGACTATCTCGGTCCGAGTTCCTTTGGGCAAATGATTTTCGTGACGCTCCTCCCGTCCAAAAGACTCAAAATGTCCGCGATAATCGTGGGCCCTTATACAAACGGAGACTCTGCTTCGTACTCGTCACGCCCATTTTCTATATGACTATTGCCATTGGAATTCCCAATGTAGATCAAAAAGAAATGAGGAAATCCTCCAATGTCTTGGACCTACTTTCCTTGCCGCTCATCATGTTCTTGAAACAAACGGCCCGGATCCCACGTGAGCTCCGATTCCTGTCCTTTGGATTCTCTACGCAATCGTGATGGGCATCGGCTATGAAAGCAATTTGGTGACCATCGCGACTTTCCCACAAGAAGATCAAATCCCAAGGACTTTTAAGGAATTATCCGAAGAAACGGATTACCAATTGGATTTTTCTCTGGTGAGCAGCATTGGGAAATCCTTTTTCGCATCCAGCACCTCCCCCCTCGTTCAAAAACTGAATGAGCGATTCCGTCTTCAGAAGAGCATGTTCGAGTGCATCAAGTCCGTGTTGATCATACGGAAATGTTGGTGCATCGGTTGGGATCGGTTTGTGGACACTGTGATCAACAAAGACTTTACAGTGTCGGAGGGCTCCAAACTTTTCTATATGAATTCTGAGCCCATCCTCACGACAATCACTTCAATTGCCCTTCAGAAGGACTCGATGTTCACAGAGGTATTTGATTTTGTTCGAGGACAGTTCTTTAGCATGGGACTGCTTCAGCATTGGGATGAGAAAACGGATCAGCAGTTTCGACTTGGCTCCATTCGATGGACCAAACAACAAAAGAAACTAAAGGAAGGGGATTCAAATCTCGAGTCAGAAATATCCTTGGTGGACCGGATTCTTGCTCGAGAATCTGCTTTCAATTCGAATCAAGGCAAACCATTGGCACTCACAAAGGTGCAGATGATTTTTTGGATTCATTTTACCGGGTCGACCGGAGCTTTCATCGCTTTCTGCATGGAAAACATTATTTCCCGTTTTTAAAAATATGAATTCGTGGTACGTTGAAACAAAAATTAAGAGAAAATAAAATTCATATAAGGCCAATTGAAATGATTTATTTCCTGATAGTTTCGACGCACTACTGATATTTCAAATGTTTAGCTTTTGCTTATACAATAAAATGTTTGATTAATTAATTAATGCTCACAAGAAAAGAAAAAAGAAAATGGTTGGACATGGTTTTGAGTGACACTGAATGCTTCAAATAAAAGCTGGCGGGAAATGGAGAAGATGAGACTCTGATTTTGACTTCCTTACAAATCCGACGTGCGAAAGAATTCCACGAATGGAGAAATGGACAGCTGATCCAAAACTGTGGCACAACAAAAGAACAAAAAAATAACAACAGAATTACAAATTAGGCTTTTTGAAAAATTGTGTTTCCATTCGATAAGTTTCACCATGCAGTATAGAAAAAGTATTTATCTAAAAAAATGATGGAAAACTTGCTTGGCTTCTCGCGAAATAAAGTTCGGTCGGGGAGACAAATTGTGACTTTGAGGTTCTTCATGAGAGCGAAAGCAAAGAAACCGGAAACATAAGTCAACGACAGCAGAGCGCTCACGTCCTCAATGAACAGCGTCAATCGTCTCAAATCTATATAGCAATAATATACAAAAAAATCCTTAATTAAAAAACGTGCAATTAAAACGGAAATATATACGCAGGATGTGTGGAAATGAAGAATTTACTTGGGAGTTGAGTGATGGATGGAAATTCTCGCCATTCCTCCACTTCCGCCAAATACAATCCAGCCAAGTCTCCTCGATTTGAGATTATTTCGCAGGTTGTTTTTGAAAATCCCGTAAAAACCAAGTCCAAATCAATGTCCGCATCCTTTGAAATGGTCATCTCGATGGATTCCAATTGCATCAAATGTGGCCAAACATCCGGGGACTCGAACATTTTCCCTTGTTTTAAATGCTTCAAGTTTGGGAATTCAAAGAACACTTTTTCATTGTTTTCCTCCTCAAAAGAATGGGGGATTTGGAGAGTTGTCACCGATGGAAGGATTTTCCCAAGTGGAAGTGGGAATTTAAAATCCCAAATTCCTAATGACGACGGTCCGTGTTCAAAAATGACATTTTCTAATTTGGGGAATATTTCGAAGAGTTGTTCTGAGCTCGCCGGATCATTAAAAAACTGGGTTTTAAGAGAAGATCCGCCCAATTCCAGAGTTTTGAGGTGTTTCAGAATGGGAAGTTTGACTTGAATTTGTTGGTCGGTGGATTCGTCAGAGATTCGGAGTAATTGCAAAGTATTTTTATTCGATTCCAGGATTGAGTAAATGTTCCCTTGAGATTCAGAAGTGAGAAATGGGGAAATGAGGAGTCGCAATATTTGGAGCTGAAGCTGATTTGACTCTTCTTCCTCTTCTTCTTCTTTGGAAACAAACAGATTTGTAAAGGCTTGCATATTCCGGTCGGATAAAATAATGTTCATTTCTTTGATTAAATGGAACTTGTTGAGGTTCTGGAAGACGATCAAAGACTCAACATTCGTATCATTTAGGTTACAATTAATCAAATTGGGAGATCCTTTCAAAACGGCTCCGACGAGGAATTCGGACGAGTTCCGACTAATTCCGAGAGTTTTCACTTTTTCCAACTTCAATGTATTAGCCAGGGACTGGAAAATTGATCTTGCTGGTTGAATCTCCCACTTGGAAATATCAAGATGCTCGATTTCGGAGGTCTGTTGAATAATTCGACGAAGCATCATCTCAAGTTTCTTCATTTTCTCTTCTTTGCCGGACCCGCATTTTAATTTCAAGGATTTGATGGACTGACCATGGGTGGAAAAAAACTCGTTCAAATCATCACTCTGGAAATTATTCCCCGCAGCTGATGCGGTTAAATCAAATGAGAATCGGACGTAAGGGAAATTCCAGGATGAATTCCCGCGGTCCATGAGCTGAGCGAGTGTCCTTCGATCCCTTATTTTCAACCTTTGATCCCTTTCCAAATGAAACTCGTTTCCTGCTGTTTTAGTACATTTAAATGCCAATTCTGATTGTGAACGTTGATGTACAATTGTGGTGGCGATTTGATTCCATTTTTGGCTTACTTGACGACAACACAACAGATTTTGTGTGCTCAAATGGCCTAAAATCTTGTTGGCCAGTTTCAGCTTCAATTTAAAAGTTAAAACAATAAAATTAAATAACCCTTTTTTTTGAGTAAAATGTTGTAAATGGTGATTAAAATGTGGGCAACTCGCAACTCACCGATTCCTTCCCAAATAATTCTTTGAAGGCGAAAACAAAAGGCTCATCCTCAATCTCAATCTCTACTTTTACAGGCATCTCCTCCATCTTAATTGACATTTCGTCCGGTTCTATTGTTTCAGCTAATACAGTTGATTCGATTGGTGATGGCTCAAAGTCCTCCTCAATCCTCCGTCTTTTCTTCCTCTCATTACTAAATGCATTTTCTCCGGTTTCCTCACGGCGCTATATACATCAAAATCAAAATGAAGTAAAGCAAAAAAGAAATGTCACTCTCCATATAAAGTTTATACAAAAACTTGTACATTTGATTATATGAAATGATATTTGGAATTTGTATATACATTTCGTCTGTTAAGTTCAAAAAAGGACGATAATCATTTTCCTTAATTTCGTTTGACCGGGTTTGACCTGCTCTGGTGGTCACAATATTAGAGATGGATCAAGTGACATTATTGTAGAGCAGGTCATGATGGACAATAATGCCGCTTGACACAAAGCTACATCTCTATAATACTTTGACCTCCAGAACAGGTCAAACCCGGTCAAACGAAATTAAGGAAAATGATTATCGTCCTTTTTGGAACTTAACAGACGATTTGCTTATGGAAAATGATATTTGTAATTGAGAATTGAGAACTCACTTTGGTTTTACGACGGTGAGTATTTGATGGATATTCATCTGGATCGTGGTCATCGTCTGGTTCGCCTTTTATGGCAACAATCGCATTGTAGTCCATCTCCATTTTTACCTTCATCAAATTCGGATTAATAAATGTCGGTGGCTGTTGCAACCGTGCCTTCAAATATACAAGAACACAAAAAAGTATAGCCTTAAAACATGTGTACATATTTGATTTGATTTTTATGATTATAAACCAAGGAAAAGATTAATTGAACTTTGTTCTTGAATTGAATATTGTTATTACAATTACGGATGTTGTGGGCAAAATAATCTGAGTTGCGATCTCTTCCCTTTGGACAATTTGAGTTGGTGCTTGCGAACGGAGCTGCAAAATTTTGTAGTATAATATATATATCGTCTGTTAAGTTCAAAAACGAACTATAATAATTTTCCGTAATTTCGTTTGTCTGAGTTGACCTGCTCTGGAGGTCAAAGTATTAGAGGTGGAACTTTGGGTCAGACAACATTATTGTCCCTCATGACCTTCTGTATACAATAATGTCGCTTGACCCAAAGCTCCATCCCTAATACTTTGACCTCCAGAGCAGGTCAACTCGGACAAACAAAATTAAGGAGAATAATTATCGTCCTTTTTGGAACTTAACAGACGATATGCATAATTAACAACGGCATTAAATGCACTTATCATTTAAGATGGAAATCGAGTGGATTTCTACATATATTTTGTGTGTAAAATTCAGCCTTTTTGATAATTTGATGGCTATATATATATAAATGAATATAAACTCACTCCGTAGCTGTGTCTGATGCTTCTGCAGTTGTTTTCTTCTTCTTCTTCATCATCATCTATCACAATAATTGAATCATCTCGTTCCATTTTCGCCCTTCAGTTTGCGATTGCAATATTTACAATATTTACGTAAATGAAATTAAATATCCTTTTGACTGTTTTGATTTTGAATAAAGACTCTGAATTCAATGCTGAAAACCATTTAAACAAAATACATGTGACGACGTTACATATATAATATACTTTAAAATCCCACTTCGATATAATTGATAATGCTCACAGTTACCGTTTTCTTGCCTGTAATATAGCCTGAGTGGACACGAGAAAAGAGTTCATGTATATATATGGGTATATACATATAAAACAGGAATGAGGAAATTGGACACGGCAAAAGAGAGATTTGTATAAACATTTACTGTTTTTGAAGCAATGTTTTAAATGCAAATGGAATCGTTAATTGCATATTGCACATCAGGCAAAAAATACCGAAATATGTAATGTCAAAGTTGTGAATAGACCCAGCAAGTTTTGGAGCGAACGAATAATTGGGATATGTTAATTAATTACCTGTGAAATTAACGGTCGAGTCGTAATTGAGAATTAAAGTTGATCTTCCACTCGAATTTTAATTGTAGTTAAATTAATGACGCTCTTCAGAAATTGAATCCCAAATTCTCAATTGAAATTTCAAAACCCTCACCCACCGCGTCAGCAAGGAAATCGACAGAAAATTATTAATAATTACTAATGTAACCCCCCTTATATATAATGGAGCTGTCTGTCTGTAACGCTATTTTAAGAGAAAACAGTAAGAGATAGAAACATGAATCTTTTTGCATCTTATAGGGCCTGGGTCACCTACTCTAAATAGGAAATGGGAGCCATGGGGGTGGGGTCACGGGGTCGGGGTGGGGTCAAATGTAAAATGCTCAGAAACGCATTTCACACAATTTGTAACATTTTGGTTGAAAAACACTTTTTGGCCCCTCCCCACCCATATGACCCCCTAAGGGAACTCCACATGAAAGATTGCAACCACAAAAGAAAATGAAAGTGAAATCCTCACAGTTTTGTCGCAAGTGAATTCTGCGGGCGGAGTCGGCGGGCTCGGGAAAACGGAGACGCCTCGAAAATACATTGAAAACTATATACGGGGAAAATTATAATAGCGTCATTTGGATCAATGCGAAGAATCTAAACACGGCACTCGACTCATTTTCCCAATTGGCCCTTTCAATTAAAAATCCCTATGCAGGAACTCAAAAGCAATCCTTATTCAAATTGCTCGCGCGGCGTACTTACAAATTTCTATAGTATGAAAAACCCCGAGGGGAAAAACACTTTGCTCGTTTTCGACGGTGCTCCAAACTATATGAAGGAATTCTCAATTTCCTTCCGTGGAATTTCATTGTCAGTTTGTGGATGAGGAGAAAGAGAAACTCTTCTCAACACCAAATGCACCGTGTTGATCACATCGCGGAATTCCTCTTGGACTTTAAATGGAGCACCCGCGGGAAACTTCAAATCCTCAAATTGAACATTTTAAAGGAAAGTTTGTGCGCGGAATTTATTCTGGAGCGACTTGTAATCGAAGCCATGTCAAAAACAGTCGAGAAGCGATGGAATTGTCTCTTCTGATGGGAGAAATTCCGTTGGCGCTTGAGCAATGTGTTTCCTTCATTCATTCAGTTCAAAGGACAACAAACCCAATCAAAATCCAGAGAATCCCTGGACTTTCTTATGAAATCACGGATTTTATACAGCAATTCAAAAGTTGAAATTACAATTACACAACCCGACTCTGCTATAGACAATGATGATGTGACCGAGGAATTATCTGGAGAAAACGAGGTCAAAGCTGAGTTGAAAAAGGATGTGAAACAATGCAAAATTAACATTTGTCGTTTGCAGAAAATCAATGAAGTGGTTCGACTTGGCTTTCCTGGTTTCATTTTGATTTCCTGTCCACATTCAAAACAAAACAATATAAAGGAAATTCAATAATATAATGATAAAATTTGTTGGGAATGCTTGATTGCAGGTGTAGGCCGAGATAAATCGAAGGCGAGGTATATATAGAGCAGGGACAAAATGAAGGCGGATCTTCAGAAGCTCCTTCACACCCAAATCAAAATGACAATGACGAAAGAAACCAAGAAGAACAAGAAATGACTGTGCAATTATCCTCAACTTCCGGTTCCCTGCATTTCAATTCTAATGCAAACTCGAAACGGAAATTGCCTCAACCGGAAATGGAGGAAAGTTTCAGCTCATTGAAACGACCAAAACTCATTTCTGTTATCCAATCAGAAGGATCGTCATTGTCGAATTGGAATGAAACTCGGCAGAACAAAAGGACAACGGTAAAACAGCAAAGAATTGTTGACAAATATTCAAGTGTGGACGCGAACGGAAACGGGGAATTGGCCTTTGTTCATGGTCACTTATTTGTCTCTGATTTGTCCAGATTCGAATTCAAGTGGGGAACAGAAAGTCCCGCGGAAATTCGTTCAAATCCTGCTGAAAAACCCGGATAGTTTCTATACCAGACCGCCCGGCTTTTACTCACTCACGACTTGATCAGTAAGAAATCCGAAACGCGAATTAAATACTGCGGACGATGAAGAACCCGGGATTTTGGGGAGATTTACCCGCCCAAGCGTCTGTCCCACCGGAAGTTCTCAAACGTGTCCTCAACCATCTTGTCACTGTTCTTTTGGACGACAAATTGACGTTGGATTGTCTCCTCCAATCTTTTACGTAATGTATTTTTCTCACTCACATTATTCCGATGAATCCGAATTTTGTTAAATTCAAAAGTGGAAGCTGATGAAGAAATACGAGGAAATCGGGAAGCCAGAAAAAGCGGAGGATCCCCGTTTGATTTAATTTCTTCAATCCCCCCGTTCAAATCCAAAACCCGAATTAATTCCCTTGGATTTTCTAACCTTTTAATTCTTTACTATATTTCTGTTCAACATTTTATGTAAATAAAACAATAGCTTTCAAGCCCAACAAATGCAAAAACAAAAGACAAAATTACATCGGCCAGTTTGATTTAAGATATTTCCAATCCATTTTGCTGATGTTTTTCTTTGACTAATTTCGATCCGTTTGGAGAAAATCCTGCAAAACATATTCTGGAACCGCATTCACACTCGTCTTTGTCTTTTAATCGGACTCATTAAACCTCTTTTTTAAGTTAACGAAGAAAGTGATCGAAAGATAAACAAATATTAAGTTTCCTGGTTTCTAACTTGTAAATAAAAGTCTGATGGGCACAGGAAAAAAAACGACAACAAATGATATAAAATTCCGCCTGCATAATTCAATCATCTGTGTAAAATGTATACAAAAATTAAAAGACGATGAAGTCACATATTTCATAAAATTAGTGCAAAAAGCTATACTCGCCATTTCCCTGTACAAATTGTATACAAACGGGCGCAACAACAACAACAACAATTTCCCTTTCCCATTTTCTTGTCCATTTTTCCGTTGACCATTTAAGTAATAATAAACAGTCATGAAAAATCTCTCTGAATAATCAAAATTATGAGAGCTTCAGAATAATAAGAATAATTTAATTATTATATATATAAATTGAATTTAATAATGGTTGGGCAACGCAATAAAGGAATGCGCGCATTCAAATATTTTTTTGGTATATATAAATATAAATGCATGCAGAAGGCAAATTCGTGAATTTCTAAACGAGAAATAATATAGCTAAAGAAGAATAAAAAGAATTGTAAATTAATATTATTAATTTGATTGTTGTCTCTATATTGTGTATGGTTTTGCGGTGTTTTCCCTTCACATTAAAATCCATCTCAGACGTCAGACGGAATTCAATCGATGGGATAACCGAACAAACGGAGAGATGCGAGCCAAATCGTTAACGCACCCTGAAAGTTGAAACCGAAAAATCCCATGCAGAATGATAAGAAAATCATGTCTTTGACAACAAAAGCTTAATTTAAAAAAACTTTCGATAAAACGAATGAATTGAATTGTGGAAAACACGTACGCTGAGGAATTTGATTGTTCTGATCATAATAAAGAGTGTGACTTGAAGTTGGGGCATCCGTTGAAATGCGTAGACGCAACTGACCAAAGAAATGGGAGGAGTCAAATCTCTGCCTTTATCCAAAGTCATCCCCAACTTTTTTAATCCTATAATAAATCATCCCAATTTTTATTCATACAATTTAAAACTTTCTATTTATAAGCTACCATCATTTGAATTTAATAAATATAATTTACCGGTCAAGTTCGTGAGAGCAATTGACGATTTTAATTGTCCCAACTCCATCATGGTCAAGTCCTCTGATGGATTCGTGTTGCTCGAGCTAATATTCATGAGACGCTCATAATTCTCTTCGGAGATCCCCGTGAGAACCGCGTCTAAATTCAAGCCAATTTTCCCATTGTAACGACCGCAATAGAAATTCAATTGGAGCCCTTCGAGTCCCGAGAATATTTGAAAAACGGCGGAGAGTGACTTAGCCAGCCCAACTGTACTTCGAATCGTCAAATATTTCACACTGGGGAAGGCTTCGTTCAGATTCCTTAGCCAATCAGAAGAGCTATTTCCGTCGTTTGACAGAATTAAATTTCGGACGGATGAAGAACCCGAAAGAGACCGGAGAAACCCGCGATCATCATCAAAGAATGTCTTCCAGTCTCCATGTGTGTCATTCAAATCCAGCTGGAGGGTGCGCAATTGCGGGAACAGAACCGACAAATCAACATTCCAAGGGAAACTCGGTCTTTGAACCCAATGCAATTCCTCCAGCATTCGAATTATGAGAGTTGTCAGGTGGGGAAGGTGAGGAATTTGAAAATGAGGATGGAGAAAATAGGCGGAGCCCACCTCGAGAAATGTAAGGGACTTTTCACTGGACACAAAAATCTGGTTGAGAGGCGGTATTTTCTGTTGGTCTTCTAGTCAACTCCAATACCA
This sequence comes from Gisinianus flammeolus, assembly GCA_034699125.1. NCBI lineage: Eukaryota > Metazoa > Arthropoda > Collembola > Symphypleona > Katiannidae > Gisinianus > Gisinianus flammeolus. The sequence continues at coordinate 12,684 of JAIUND010003720.1, forward strand.
GTGAGAAGAACGAAAGGTGATCATCTGAAATTTCGGTTTGGCAGCCGCCAGTTTCAAAAGATCCTCGAGCCAAATTGTTGCCAAATCGTAGGAAAAGTTCTTGAACAAACCAATTCGGGTTGTCCAAAATTCAGCGGGAGCATTTAAAACGAAGACATCTCGGATTTCCGTCAAGTTTCCAGCTCCAGCCAGGATTTTGTAGGGTGTGGAGACTATATGACAAGGAACCAACTGAGATACGCTCCCCTGGTTCCCACTGAATTTCTTTAAGAACGGGATGGAGAATGGCGTTGAGTTGTAGTGTCTAAACCATTCCTCGTCCGGAAACTCCTTGAAACACAGCTCGGACATGTTGAGCAGTTGAGAGTTGAGCAATTTTATCATCGTGGGTCTATCAAATAGAAGATTATCCAAACGGAGTCGCTGGATCCGTTTCCCATGAGTTGAAAAGAATTTCCGAAGGGTTTCCCTCCTCAAATTTCCATGGTCGAAGGAGAAATCGGTGGAGGGGAAATGTGTGAACTTGTCCAGCATTTCCTGGAGCTTCTTCACTGCTCCTTTCGTATTGTACACGTTCACCCGACAAGAATCTCTTTTGAGGAATTCCTCCGTGGCAACATTCAGACAGGATTGATTCACCAGACGAATTGCCTTCAGAGCCGGAACGTTCAACATTGACATAATCTTGTCAAAAATCTATTACAAGTGAATAAATAGACATGTCAACTATAATAATTAACTTCAACCTTAGTAATATAATATTTATATAATTAAATGACAATGATTCCGAGATTAAAATTACCAATTGAATTCTGAAAGCTTTTTCTTGGACCGACTCCATCCGGCGAAAGTCGCCGGATTCTCCAGTTTGTCCATCACTTGACGACGAAGAAGGAGAATAAGAATTGGGTTCTGAATTGGACTGTTTTAGGCTTTTTTGCTGGTCGTCCATCTCGATCGCCATCGTCTGCACTCACAATTTCCTTTAATAATGACATCAAAGTTCATGTCAATGTAATTCAAAAGTAAATATATAGCAAAAGTATATGAAAAAGAATGATGAGTTTTGTTTTTCATTTCCGTTTAATTGTGTATGTATTATTTTTGATTACCCTAAAATTATATAATTTAAAATGAATTTTGAGGTTTGCTCGTCGCGAAAGAGTGTTTGTATATTACACATTTTACTTATTGTGAACATTACAAAATAGACGTAATTACAATCAACAATCACTCCACAGCAATTAAATCAAATCAAATCTATATATATGAAAAACAAAAAACTTACAATATATTTTCTTTTGTGGTAAATTCCGAGATTCTCTTCTTTTTTTCTTTTCACTTTACTTATTTTCTCTCTCGCTTCAAAAGTAATACTGGGCAATTGAAAAACTGTATATACATAGAACTTTGAATTGAAGTGTATTTCAATATACCTTGCGAATTTACAATGTGGAAATGAGTAATATGTAATAATTGTTTTAAAACTTGTGGGATTTGGATTTTTTGGTATGTATATATATATGGAAAATAAATGCGACTGCAATGAGAATCACAGACAATTGTGAAATGAAAAAATATAGCGTCTCGCTTTTCTCCTTATAATTATCGTTAAAGCCGTTGTGTGTGAGAGACTCGGAATTGAAAAGGAGAACAAACAATGATATATATACAAATATGTATAGAAAAGGTGAAGGCAACAAAAGTATATATATTCGAGAAGAAAAATAAGAGAATGGGACGTTTGAAGGATTAAAATATATCAACATCAAAGTCTCGTTGGGGCTTTGTCTATTTTTAAAGTATATTAGACCAAGTTGAGTTTCATTACAAATTTTAAGACTTTCGAAACATATATATTTAAGAGGTCTTTTGTATTATGTATATATCGGTAAAGTATATATTGAAATCCCATTTTGTCTCACCCACATTTCCATATACCGTATAAACTAGAATAGACTCCCTCTATTTTATAGAGTCCCCTATACAATAGAGTCCCAGGGAGTGTATAA
>JAIUND010003721.1:0-14691 GCA_034699125.1 Gisinianus flammeolus
TATAAGCGTACTTTATGTACATATGTATTGCAATGGGATCGTACTTACATAATAAATATTGTTTTTAATACCTATATCTGAGTATTTATCATGTGAGTATTTATTTAATTGTAGTAGTTGAATTTAATAGCATTCTCATTAATACTGAATGGAGGAGCGTCGGATGTGAGATGACGACGTTATATAATGACTCAATGGAATTGTTCAATTGTTAATCATGAAATCATGATGCATAATTTCAGGAATTTTTTCCAATATTCAAAGCCTCGATATAATCCGATATATTTTTGTGGCCTTTGGGAACTTTTGTGTGGCGTTCGTGATTTTTCCATGCATCTTCCCTCGTCAATTTAAATTCACCAAAAAATAACAGAAAATTTCCACACTGTTTAATATCAAAAAAGAAAGCATTTAAATTGTGAATTAATATTGAATCTATTTATAATTTGTATCAAAGTGTTCTCATTACTCAGTATCTCATCAAATTCTTTGCTTTTCGTATCACAAAGTTCATTAAAAATTGACATAATCTCTGTCGTTCCCCGTCGTCGTCGTTTGTTGTTTTTGTTTATGTATATATAAGTATATATATGTGTGTGTGTGTGTGTTCTTGTGGTTTTGTGTGTATATATAGTGTATAGTGTGTACAAATTTAATATAATATGATATAAAGAGTGTTTGTTTCAAATTTTGAACAGTTTTATCAAAAAACAGTATAAAAAGGATTATTATAATTCAAAAAGTGAATATTGCATGTTAATTGAGAATTGCGATATCCAGTCAAAAGTCACATACTTAAATATATAAGAATGGTTGGGCATGGAAGACTCCCCAAATCCGGGGTTTTCCCAAAGACGTCTTACCAATGTCAGTGGTGCCGAGAGGTCAAGGGGTCACTCAAATATGTACTTCCGACCCAGACCGGAAAGAAGGAATTCTGCAAAGAGGCATTTTTTTTTACTTTATTCGTTATTCAACTTTATTTGATTTCATGTGGAAATTCCACGGTGGAAATGATGTTTTCCAAGACCCACACATATGAATAGAAATCACACAAACATTTATCTAAAATTAATACATGTTTTTTCTCCCTCAATTAAATATAGGCATGTTTATCAGCCTACCGAATGGCTTACAAAAAGGTATGATATTAAGTCATTATAAATATGGATACAAATGCATATGTATCTAGTTTCAACTCAGATGTTTGAATAATATTTTGTTTTCACTTTCAATCTCTTGATATATAAATAGGTATACATTATACAAAAGTTTGAATGGAATTCTCATTACTTATATTATGCATATAGCAATAGCATTAGGGAGTATAAGAATTACATTATTTTGATTATTTAATAATGATTATTATTATTAAATAAACTTGTGACATCATTTTTTTAATTAAAAGGGAGCGTGTACAACGTGTGATAACGTGATCCGCACAGTTCCAATCTTACTTGAAGAGAAATCCGTGACAAAAGAGTTCTGTAGCCAGGAGTGCCTGGGCAAGTATCAAAGTAAGAACTGACTACTGTATGTATTTTAAATTTTTTAATCCATTCCATGCTAACTAGCTAACTATATTAATGCTCAATATTTTCTTAATCTGAATACAGATAAATGTACATTTGAAAAGGAAAGTCCATTGAGTAGAAAGAATGCAACCAAATTTCCTCCAGGTAAGGCATTATACAAAGCAAAACTTGCCTGTATGAGTATTTTTCTATACATATTAAAACATAATAATAATAAGAAGTATTTACTTGATGGGGAAAATTTTCACCTGCTTATTCTTTTAGGAATAGAATCTTCAAGTCAACAAAAATCTACTGGTTTCAATTGGGACGACTATCTTCTTGAAACACAATCTCAGGCTGCTCCTTCAGACTGTTTTAAACAACACTTGACACCACCACCAAATGATTTCAAACCGGGTATGAAATTGGAAGCCATAGACCCTCGAAATACAACCTCTACATGTATTGCCACGGTCATAGGGTCTATCGGTCCACGACTCAGACTTCGTCTCGATGGTTCCGATAATTCAAATGATTTCTGGAGACTCGTCGACTCGTCAGAAATCAATCCAATAGGAACTTGTGAAAAGCAAGGAGGTGAATAATAACTGTTATAATTAACATTACACAAAAATATGTACATTTTGATTATAAAATTGGAAGCTCACTTAATTTGTATGTCTATAATGATTGATACTTGCAAATCTTTTGTAGGGCTATTGGGACCACGTAAGTCTTGTTTTATTGAAATTTTATTAAGATTGCACAAGTTTAAGTTTATGAACAAATAACTAATATATTGCAATTTAATAATTGTTTTTTGTTTCCAACCCCTGTAGCATTAGGATTCAGAGCTAATGCTAGTTTTTGGCCTCTATTTCTCTGTAAAACTCTTACGAATGCCTCCATGTCTCCTGTCAAATGCTTTAAAAATGAACCCAAATCCCCACCAGGAAATCTTTTTGAAGTTGGACAAAAATTAGAAGCTGTCGATAGAAAAAATCCGCATTTAATTTGTGTTGCGACTGTTGGTCAGTTTTTATCCGATATTTCAAAATTTCATTCAATGTATTGTAAATAAGTAGATGTATAATAAACAAATTTTGTGTTTTGTTTTTTAATTTACAGGTGATATTAAAAATGATGCGATTCATGTCATGTTTGATGGGTGGCGAGGCGCATTTGACTACTGGACAAATTATGATTCTCGAGATATTTACCCGGTCGGGTGGTGTGGACTCAGTGGGCATCCTCTTCAACCACCTGGTAGTAAAGGTAAACCCCGAAATCAGAAAATTGGAATACCGGTTTTACCTGTATTACCTATTATTAGGGAAAGTGTAAAAATGGAAACTGATTTTGAAAAACCTGAAAAAGGCAAGCGTATAAAAATAATTTACCAATCGGTGTAACATGTATTTTTTTTATAATACATTCTTCATGTAGAGGTACCTATTATAATTTTTTTTTTTCTATTATTTAATTACCTGTTTGTTTTATATATATAAATAGGTGCAACTGGCGCTCAACCACCCGTAACACCAAAATCAAAGGCAGCAGTAACAGCGGCTGGAGCAAATACAGTCTCTCTAGCCCCCTCACCAGGAATCTTAAATAACAATCAACAACATTTACAGCAACAACAAACGCATCATTATCAGCGTCAGCAACAAGCAGTGAAAGCAGAAGTTCCAGAACCAGAAACTACAATTTTCATCAACTCCTCTTGTGAATGTGGGAATGTGGATGCGTTAAAGTTGAAACAATTTTTACCGAAAATAACAGGGACATTAGATGAACTACATCATCGTCTTATTCATATTCTAAATGAATCCATGAGCTCTCCTTCACATAAAATCAAAACCGGCAAGAAAAAATTTGGAGATTTTCAAGAATTTGAAAATGACGTACGAAATTCTGTCAAATTTATTGGAGCTTGTGAGAATCTCATCACTTTTGACGAGCGACAGTGCCCATCATGTCATAGTAAAAATAACAAAGACCTCAAGAAAGGTGTGTGTTTTATTTATTCAAAATAATATATAATATTCAGGAGAAATGTTTGCAGTTTGCAGAGAAATGTTTACATTTGTATTATTATGTACTTAATGGTCATGCTATGTAGATAGAGATATAGTTTTATTTAACGTGTTGATATAGCATCAGCTTTGACAATACACATTACAATATTGTAATTTTTATGGTCATGCTATATATTTATATTTTGCTATCTAATTTGTTATAGAAGAAACTGTGACGAGGAAGCGAGTAGCAGCTCAACCAATTCCATCAGACTCAACAGTACAGAAAACCCCAAAATTGAAAGCTACACGTAAGTGTACAAATCAAACGTACAATAAAATCAAATTGATGTAAGTTAATAGTTTGTTTGTCAAGAATCTTTATTAATTTGTATGTGATTGTTTTTATTACTCCAATTTAGCTGTGGGCATTCAAACTCACACGATTTCCAGTAATACAACCATCACTGCTAGTGTAGCCCCAACAGTTGTAGCAACGACAGCATCAACCCCAACCCAAAATTCGAATCAAGCGACTGTATTCAAACATTCACAATCACAGGCTCAGCATCATCATCATCAGCCCACATCTCAAGCAGGAAGTAATAGCATCACACCCACTCCAACTAATAACAATAACATGACAGTGAGATTGTCAGGGTCAAATGAATCATCCGGAACGCCAGCACCCATAGGTGTCCGACCTCGAGTTTCCCAAGCTTCTGATCCAAGTGAATGGACAGTGGAGGACGTCATTCAAAACATTGAAAGCAGTGACCCAAATATGGCAGTTCATTCTGATATTTTTAGGAATCATGTAAGACAATAATTTTATAATTTTTTTTTTTTTAGTTAGAACATCTACTTACAGGCTCTTTATTTTTTAGGAAATTGATGGGAAAGCAATGCTGTTACTGACCTCAGACACGATGATGAAATATATGGACCTGCGACTCGGTAGCCACTCAATTTGTTTCATTATTTATTCCATTTTACAATAATTTCATCAATCATTCATTTTACAAAATATCAATATGGTAAATAATTGTAAGTAATCAGTGAATTCTATTCTATTGTATTCTACAGGACCTGCGTTAAAAATTTGCAATCTCATAGCTAAATTCCGAGTGTCCAAAGGTTATCAGCATCGAGGACAAAATGGAATGTGATTTATTACAACAAATCGGATGTGGGTACTGGTATTATTCTTATTATTAAAAACAGTAGTTTTGAAAGATGCTGTTGGTGAATGTTGAATTCAATGCTCAAATGAACGAGTGGTCGAATTCGTTCGTTCTCAGTTTTTTTACATTTTCAAAACGCGCCTGTGACTAGTGCCTTTTTTCATAATGCTACTTTTTAATACTCTATTCACAAAAATTCACGATTTAATTGGTACAGAATCCGACTATACTCATCACTTTGTTTCTTGAAAGTTTTAGTGAAGTACTATAAAAACTAATCATTATTGTTTTTTTAATTTTGTGACAGGTATCCTCCCTGCCTTAAAAATCTGTAATTTAATAGCAAAATTCCGAGTGTTCCAGCACCGCGGACAAGATGGAATGTGATTTTTTACAACGTGTAGACTGATAGGAACAGCAAACTATGGAAAACGGGCAAAAAAGTAAATACAAAACACTACAAAATATATTACAAACACATACAAGAATATAAAATTGTAAAGAAACACACACGGAGAAAAAAGAAAAAAATATTTTTATCCCATATTGAAACTACAAAAATCGAAAAACATGGAACTTCAAACGGACATCTCAACCACCTTTCAACCGTCATTTGTCTTAAATTTTAGTAAGTATAGCATAATTAGTATTCAACGTCTTGAGTTATTATTGTTATTATTAGTGGACTCCGCTATCGTTATTCGTTATTCTGTTCATAATTCATAAAACATTATAAATTATCATTGGTAATAGCAATGACTTTTTAGTGTTAAGCAGCGATAGTTTATAGTATTGTTACATTCTGTGTGTTTTAAAATCAAAATAGACTCGGAATTCTATAAAAGTATAGCTCCAGTTGAAAATATGCTTATGGGCAAGTACGGTATTTATGTATTATTACTGTGAATCTTCTTGACTGTTTATAAGAATCTGGAATTAATGTATACCCTCATTTTACTGGAATTTATTAGTTAGTCCGTCAAGAAAACATACCTAACCGGTTTAGTTACACTATGTATGTAGTATGTACTATGTAGGTATTTTGAATACAGCAATGAATATTGAGTCAATAACACGACAACTATTAATATTACATAAAAATATTATATAGGTGTGAATATAAATTAATAGTTATTATTATTTACTACAAAAACAATTATCACTGATAGTAATATTATTAACAATAATAATAGTTATTATTATATGATTATTATTAATTAGTCGCTTGTTTTGTTGCGTATTACGTACCTGAGCCAAACCAATTATAAGAATTATTATTGTTAGCCAAGTATTCTTCTCTATTCCTCTCCTCTACAGAAGAAGAAGACAACAGAACTGTTTATATGTACATCGTAGTATTGGTTTTTGTTTTCGCAAACTATTTTTTTGTTTGTAATCATTTAAGGATTATCATAATTATTTGCATGCACTGAAAACGACCAATCATTTTAAAGGAGCGGTCATAATTTAACGTTATTTTAGTAGACATTTAAAACAAAATGTATCCCAGTTTTAAATCACCAAAAATTTTTGCTAGCCAACAAAAAAATTAATGCTTGGTATAAAACTGTATTATTTTTATTCGCTAAACTGTTCGTAAATCTTTATTGACTGTGTATATGTGGTATACAATATTATTATTATGACTCGAAACGGTTAGCATTTAAAAATTCCTTGAATTTTCAATCATATTTTAATTATTTTAAACATTTTTAAGTAGTACGTATAATTTGATAGTTATTATTATTATATGACTTGTTTAACGAGTTTTTTATTATACTATGTTAGTACGTACTAGTTAGTAGTTTTCAGTTTCGTCTAGTTTCTAGTGAATTTTTGTAGGTATAGTACGAGAATTTTAGGATTCGGATTACGTTTTTGACAATTTTTTTTGTTGTTAGGATTTTTCACAATTTATTATTACATATTATGTATGCACCAAAATGATAATAGTTTTTAATAATAATTGTAACGTCCTCATTTTCCTTCGACCTTGTAAAACATTTTTACACTATAGTGTGTAGATTCTAAACTGAAGCTTGACAAGTTAAAGCCTCGTCTATGTATTGCATTGACCTAAAAATCTACCCCAAATACATACATAAGGGCTTAGGGGAGAAAATATTTCGTAGACGTCAAAGTCTTCGAGTTGAGGTTATTAGGTACCTTACTGAATTCATTAATAGTTATAATTATTATAGTGTACAAGACAGTACAAGTGGTAAAAAGAAAACGAGAGGGGAAAAACGAAAGTTAAGCTTGTCTTTAACTTTGGTCTTGAAAGAATATATATATATATAGTATAATTATTGTTATGCAAAATATGACGAGGACGTAATACGAGCATAAGCAAAAAAATTATATATATACTTAGAATGTTGTTAAGTGTGTGTAATGATGTAGATGTAGGTAAAAAAATATGACTTTGTCAGTGATACTAGAAATACTATTAATTAAATATTATGCATAAAAAATATTATCATTTGTTAATTATAAAAGTGGAAATTCTATTATTGCTGTATGCTGTGGAAGCAGAAATGTCGAGATGTATATGTTAATATTCACAAAAAAACTTGCCTAATAATATGTCATGTTTTGATGAGACTACCTATAATGTACGTGCAGGGAGAGAAAGGGAGAAAGTTGACGTAATAAAACAGTTTGATTCCCGAGTATTGCTATTCTGATTCATTTGATCAGTTTTTTTTCAGTTGATTCTATTCCTAGTAGTTTCAAGCGATAGTATAAATAGAGGTATCCTAGATAATCTTTAAAGATTGTCCAAGACACCTCTATATCTTTTCTTTTTGTACACAAATTCCAACAGTACAGTGTAAGTAAGTGTATATTTGATTGGCTTTTTTCCTTTTCTGCTTGACAAATATTCTATAGGCATGCCGATGTTAAACTAAATATAAATATAAATTGTAATGACAAATGAAAATATTTACCTATAGACTTACTCCTATAATGTAATATACATAATAATATAAATATATGATTGTTATATATTGTAGATTGATAGTGTGATGTAATATAAGAAGACTATTATTATTATTAGTAAATGAGAAGAGTGAAAAGTCAAAATAATTAAACATTACCAATGAATGAATCAATGTATGATTTAAAAAAAACGGATACGAAAATAATAATATAAAATGAAACACATGAGAATAATAAAATGAATACATCTACAGTCACATTCGCAATCATTATGTAAGTATGTTCCTTGTATTTTTTATTTCTTCACAAAAAAAACTAGCTGGATATATATATATAGCTGGCATTGTACTTATACACAATAGCTGATGATAACATGATGCATATTTGAAATCATTTTGAACAATGTTTTTTAAATAACGTTAGCACAACATATTACTACTGTCATAAGGATACTCAGTAAAATCTTATAACAAAATAATAACTTGGATATTAGTATGAATCTAAAACGAGAAATATGAATCTGCTGGAAAGAGAATTTATAACATGGCATACATAATAATTATCTTTACTGTATTAATGATGAGAAATTGAAAATATCTATGGATAGCTTAGCGTATAGCGTCTACTAACAGTCGTCTATGTATTATAATAAATGCTCTAGCAAAATGTTTTTCCTTCTTCTTCTTGTTCGGTATGTATTATAGAATTAATACGATGAGGCAAATATATACGCATGTACGGACGTGCGTCTATCGAATTTAGAGTTAATATATCGTAATACAATGATGTAAGATGATATTATTTAGCTGTCAGCAATTTACTTTAGATTACATATTATATTATAGGGTAAAATTGTAAATAATAGTACATTCTAGATTAGATGCAAATAAAATTCTAGTTTTGAAATAGCTGCCGGGTAAAGTCAACATAATCCAGGGAGCCTGGGACATGTTGATTCGTCTTGGGATCTACAAAAGGTTTCATCCGGGAAACGCAGTAGTCCGCCATTTCCTTTGTGAGGTTCTATAAAAATATAAACAAAAAAACAAATATTGATTAGTAATTGTTTGTCGTATGGCATGTCCCTGATTACAAATCGTCTTGTTTCACTTACAGCATATAATTCCTCTTTGGCGACGTAAGGTCTCTCTCCGGATGTAATTGCACGGAAAGCATTTTCAATCTCCTCGGAAGATTGAACATTTTCTGTTTCTTTGGAAATCATGAAGGCCATGTACTCTTGAAGGGACACATGACCATCCCGATTGGGGTCAACTAAATCTAAAGCGTACCAAAAAAAGAAAGTATTATAATCAATAATCAAATAAATAGCAAATACATAATTATGTTAACATATGCACACAAAAACTCACCAAGAATGGCTTCAAACTCAGGGTCAGGCTGTCCTTCTTCCACCATTGGCAAGTCATACCCCAAGGCTCGAAGGCAAGACTTGAATTCTTGTTGGTTAAGACGACCAGACTTGTCTTTGTCAAAGTGCCTGATTGGAAAAAAAATACGATGTCAAGTTATAGTTATTATTCTTAAAATTGTATTTTATTTTATAGAGACAAAACTAAAACACATTATTCATGTAGAAACACATACTTAAACATCATGGAGAATTCTTTGAGAGCATCTTCACTGACGCCGGATTGGTTGCGAGCTTGGATTTGTTGTTCGAGATTATGTTGCATTCGCATGCCAAGTTGGTCCAATTGATCCCAGGCTATTGTTTTAAAATTAAAATAATTAATAAGTCAATTAATAATTCCACACGAAATTTACAATGAATTCCATAGACCATGCAACTCTAACTTTGTAATAGACTAAATTACCTTGTGCTAAACCAACGGTAGAGTGTTCAGTGTAGCGGTTGTCCAGAATCAAATGCTCCTCAAGAATCGCACCCAAATCCTCAATTTTCTTGAGATCTGAACGTCTTGCTCTCACTTCAGCCGCTTTGCGCTATAGAATAAAAATAATATTTCAATTTAAAAAACTGAGCACACTCGTATGTTTGAAATAATAACCTACAAAATTTTGAAATTTTATTTTACCTTGGTAGCTTCTAGCTGTTGTTCTAAAGTTCCAGAACCTTCCATCATTGACGACCTATGAAAATGAAACAAATTACATTGAATACAGGGACAGAAGAGTGGTGTATGTTTTTAAGTTACGCAATCAATACATATTATATTTTGAAATCCATGCTAAATTATTTGTTTAATACTTGAAAGACTCAGCGTGTCAATAATTAATAATTATCAAACCTTTCCACACTTTCTAGCTAAATGAGTTAATTCTTATTATTGTTGTAGTTAACATTCTCCACTCTCAAATCAAACTCTTGATTTGTTAGTTAGACCTCAACTTTAGTTACGTGAGTTAAAAAAGACTTGGGTTAAGGTGAAAAAAAAACCACATCTAACGAAATTATAAATTATTTACCCATCCCATCCGAGAATTCGGAACCTTAATACACAAATATACTGATTAACGAATTATTGTCTAATGTCACTCAAACTCACGTACAAGTTTAATCACAAGAGTAAAAAAAAATTCTAAGAACTTTGTAAAGATTGAGTAGTTTATAATTGTACTGTATTTCGAAGTAAATTAATGTTGCGTGGATATTAATATTAATTAATTAATATGTATCATGTATACCCACACAAAACTCATGCTTACCTAGTTTCAGTCAACCAACCATGGAAAGCATTGGCAATCTTGGCAAATTCTTTCCGGAGCTTATCATTCTCTTCCTGTCGAGTCAATTCTTTCGCCAAATCCACGTCACGTTCTTTAATGATCTTTTGAAGATTTTTCCAGGTATCCTACTCAAAGACAAAAAAATAGCGTAACGTCAATCTTTAATTTTTAAGTCGCCATTCAAAATCCTAACAGTTTTAAGGCTGAGTCATTCAAGAGTCAGTAAACACTAACCTCCAAGGCTTCCATGGTGAACCAAGTGTAAGGATTAGGACCGACATTGAATGACTTTATTTGTTTGTCCAGAGCTCCGAGAGCAGCGAAATCCGACTCGGCAGATGATAGTGAGGCTTGAAATTGTGCATGAGCTTCTCTCAATGCTCGAATTTCTTCAATCGAATTACATCGCACGGGATCCGTCAAATCCTCTTCAGCATTCTCAAACCAAGAATTAAAAGCGGATGCTTTCTTGGCAAATGTCAAATAGAGTTCTTCAATTTGTCTGAATTGTTCTTGCATATGAAGAAGTCGAGATTTTCTGGCATCCGATGCATCCAAAAGATTTTTCCAACGTTGTAGGACATCGTCATATCGTCGATTAATGTGATCAGACTGTACATGGTTTGCTTGAATCAACTGATCTTTTAGTGCTCGAATGTTTGAGATACCCTCGTGCTCAAAGGCAAGTAGGCCAGCATCGAATGTATCCTATATAAAGTAAATAATAAAAAAAGTAAATAAAACAATTCATCTAAAAACCCTTTATCGTTGGCTATCAAAAATTTGTCCCATTATTTATAAGATTTATATGTGGTGGTATACCTGTTTGGTGAGAAGAGTCTGCACAGTTGACAAATCGCGTCCAAATTCTTCTGAACGAACATGTGCTTCTTTGTCAGCAATCCAAGACTCAACCACATCTGCTTTCCACATAAATTGCAAGTATGCGGAATTATCCATCAATCCACTCTTCCTCTTTGCAGCTAATGAAGCCAAATTGTCAATCTTTCCTTGGAGTCCTTTACATCTTTGCGAAATAGCATCAGCGTGATGATTTTCCTCTGAAATCAATTTCTCACCAGCACGACAAACATCTGCACTATTTTCTCGATGTACAGACAAGTCCGTTTCAAAAGCATCATGTTTTTTCAAAAGACCTTGAACGGCTGCCATTGAATCGCCCAAATCATCAACAACAAGCAATTGTTGTTTCTCACTAATCCAGGCCTCTTCTTCTTCAACCTATAAAAACAGCAAAAAACAAAATTCATAATTATATTATATTGTACAATTACTCATTTTTAACATATATATATTATAGTCTATACCTACCCTAGCTAAATGTTTTATTCTTTTATTCTTTTATACCTTAAACTATAGTTAACTGTTAAATTACCTTGGCTAAAAATTGTTGGTAAGTTAAACTTTGATCTAGTTTCTCTCCACGATTTGCACTCAATTGTTTCAATTCAATCCAAGCTTGATTGAGAGCCTTCAATCTTTGGTCAATTTCCGGCACTCCAATGTTTGCAACATCCATGAGTTTTTGTCCTGCATCCTCTACAAAAGCAAAATTACAACAATCAAACACATGCATGCCGAAAAATGTCTACTAAATTAAATATTAATCATTGTGAAGATTATGTTTATTACTTACGGACAGCTTGTATGGCTGGTTCGTGACTTGCCAATTCAGCTTCCAAACGCTTGTGTTTCTTTTTCAAGTTCTGAACTCCGGTCAAATCTCGTCCATAATCTCCAGAGCCAACAAGGAGTTTCTTCTCTTTAATCCAAGATTCTTGGTCAGCGATATCCCTGAAAAATTGATGAAGTGTAAACGCTTCGTTCAATCTCGATTGACGATGAGCCCCCAAATTCTGGACTCTCTCAAATCGTGAATTAATAGACTGTCTTTTCTCTTGAATAGCAGCTGCATCAAATTGTTCCGATTCGATAAGGCTATCTGTAAGACAAAAATAATGATAATCATCATCATTATCCCAATTACAAAATCTTTTAACGTTTCATTGCCAAGTCTTCCTATACATTAATTAATGAATACAGAATACAAAAAAAAAGTTCCTAAAAAAAATCCTGACCAGCTTGTGCATTCATGTCTCGGATTCTTTCGTCATGGGCATTGATGTCAGCCTCAACCAATTGTTGTTTTTTCATGAGGTTTTGAACAGATGCGAGATCTTTTCCTGCATCTTCGGAAGTGAGAAGACTTTCTACTTCTCCCAACCAGAAATCCAAATCCTTGACAGCAGCAATATAAGTTCTTTGCTTGTTGGCTTCCTTCAATTTCAAACTCTTCTCACTCGTCTTCATGGTCAAAGTCTCCCATTGGTGGGCAATCGAGTCAAGTCGAGCCTCCACGGCATCTTCACTCCCAGCACATTGTCGCTTTTCAATCAAATTATGACCCATGGCGAGAACAGCTATACACAAATAACGGGAAGGAATGGACAATAAATATTGATTCATAAGTAAAACCTAACATTCGACGACTGTTTGTCTATTAAGACTCAATCAATTTTTATCCTTTGGAAATATTCTCGTTACCTTGAATTCTATCCGCGTTTGCAGCCAACTCTGCTTCAAATCTGTGGAAATATTTTCAACATGGTATTAATTTTTTTAAATTTTGTTAAGCCAAATTCCCTAACACATAAACGAGCTGCAACGAGAGTTTTACTTTCTTTTCAAAAAAAATATCCAATTAACTTACGCTTGATGTTTCTGATGTTTCGACTGAATATTTGCTGGATCCTTGTAGGATTCTTCAGTGGCGAATTGAAGTTTTTCCGCGATCCAATTTTCAATTTCATCTGCATCTCGAGAGAATTGTTGTAATGTTTGGGACTCACCCAATCTGGATCTCTTTTCAATTAGAGCTTCCTTTAATTTCTCCCAGCGTGCAAGGACTTGATTTTTCTTTTCATCAATTTTCCCTGAAGCATAATGACCCGATGACGCAAGTTGATCAGCAAAGGCTTGTAACTGTGCCATCTTTTCCTCTTGACCACCAATAGCTTTATCAAAATCTTCATGTTTCTTAATCAATGCCTCAACGTTGTCGGAGGACTCTTTATCTTCAGAGAGGAATGCCTCTCGACTTGCCATCCAATTTTCAGCTTGTTCACAGTCACGATAAAACAACTGCAACTCTAGACATTGATCTAATTGCATTCGACGGGCAATCCATTGTTTCTCAAGTTCTTGACGAGATTCAGTCATCGACTCGAGTTTTTCTCCAATCTCAACACTTGCATAATGACGAGATTCCAGTAGTTGTTTTCCAAACATTTCAAAGGTTGTAAATGTGCCTGACCTCGCATCCATCTCAGTTCGATGTTCTTGATGTCTCTCGAGAAGTGCCTCAGCTCCTGTTACGTCCGTGGCTAATTCGTCACTTGAGACTAGAGACATCATGGAATTAATCCAGCCCATAAGGTCCCTGTAAAATTTAAGTAACACATAAGATTGTCAATATAGATTTACATGATGCTATAAAAAAAGTTTTTCAGTCATCATCAATTATTTGTGAAAATGATTTACAAAAAAAAAAAGAAAAAAAGAAAAAGAAGATTTGTATATACCTATAATCACTGAGAAAGCGTTGCAAGTCATAACTGTCCAAAAGTTTCTCTTTTCTTGCATTCGCCTTTCCTTGCAATTGTGTCCATTCAGAGTTGATTTCCTTTTGTTTAGAATAAACTATGGAATAACAACAAAACACATAAAAAAATATTAATCCATATATGAATTCTGGAATTCATTTGAATTATACCTATATACAACAAAATGGTGAAACAGCAACAACAACTATAGCATCAATAAATTATATTTACTTGTTTCTGCAGATTCTGGATGAGTGTTCATCAACTTTGTGGCCGTCTCATCAAGTTGTCGAATCTTGTCCCCAAGAGCTGCCAAGTCTCTTTCGAGTCCTTCATGCTTTCTCTGTAATGCTTGCACGGTTCTCAAATCTTTTCCCAAATCGTCCTTTGACAAAGCTTCATCTTTTTCCAAAATCCAATCTTTCGTTTCATCCACATCCCTAAATAGTACGTATAAACAATGAACAGGAGCAAATTAATTATCTAGTTGATATCTGTATGTACCATCATCAAATCCTACAAACATACATAATAATTTTATATAAAAGTGGAAAAACAAAGGAGGGGTCATACAAGCGGGGGTAGCTTACCATGTTAAAAAAAAACGACCGACTGTTTTCCTAATTTTTGGATATGTTGTTCCCCATATCAAACTCCATCATTTCCCAAATTTTCAGATTTTTATTGTCAT
>JAIUND010003722.1:0-14684 GCA_034699125.1 Gisinianus flammeolus
AACTAGAAAAATTGAAATCGGTTAAGAAATGAATGCGTGGATTTTTCAAAACATTTTTTTGTATGTAATTCAATACAGAGCGCACGGGTCAAATTAAAAAAAAATGGCAATTGGCAATAATTATCACTTGATGTATGGAATTTCATGCAAATCTAAAATACTTGAATATTCCAGTCTTACTTAAGAGCTGGATCTGCTCAGCTCTGTTTGAGTTAAAAATTAAAAATTAATTAATTTTAACTCCGTGAGTCTAGTTGTAGGGACGTTGTGCATAGATCCCATTGATGAGAAGCCGCCTTATTCAAAGGTGAAAAAAATTAGCCTACTTTGGAATGGTTTTTCTCACTTTTTCATCGTAAGTTGGTTTCTGTTTTTCAGTAAAAATACGGGCTATTCCATAGTGGATACTATTTAAAATAATAATAAGGCAAAATGTTGACGTTTGGCAATTTGAATTCTCATATTTTATCTACTGTGAGTCGTCGGGGAGCAAATTTACACCGTGTAAGATTTTCTTTCTTTTCAACAATACACAGTTCAAGATTTCAAATTAAGTATTCATTTTTTCATCGCATGCAATTTGTTTTCGGTTGTGTAATTAACGCAATGAATAATTTTATAATGTAGATTTTATTACCATCGTCAACATTCATTGACCGACACCACCCAAGGCAAAAGGTGACCAAATCCGTACCGTATCCAAAACTTGATGAGTTCGCTCAAAGAGCTATAAATCAGAAGGAGAAGGGGTTGATATACGACAAAAAACCTTTTAAATTCTTTTGTGAAAAGGGGAAATCATATCTATGGTGTACATGTGGCTGGAGTAAGTCTCAGGTAATTGGATTTTTGAAATTATACATATTGCACATATACATAATATGCTACTTGATTTGATTGGTAACAAAATTGAAAATTGCGTTTGTTTTTCTTATGTTATTGCAGCCATTCTGTGACGGTCATCATAAAAATCCCCATTTCCGTATAAAACTGAAACCACTCGTCTTTATAGCTCCTGAAAGTCAAGACTATTGGTTCTGTAACTGTAAGCAGACGAGTATAAGGCCTTTTTGTGATGGAACACATCGAAATGAAGCCATTCAAGCTGCAGTCAAGTCATAATTTTTGTTTAGTTGATCATCAAATGGTCTTCTCTCTCTTTTGTATGAAATTGTTATAGTCTAGGTTTATGTTAATGAAATCATTCATTCATTATTTCAAGTATATTTAAAAAACGTTAAAAAATGTACCTTGTTCTCACGATGAATGGATGAATGATGAAGCAACAAACACCATAGTAGAAAAAATGTGTAGAGGATGTGAAAATATGAACGGACCCAGTTCCAGTACAGTAAACAAGGTAATAAAAACAGATGATAAAACACAAATTTTGATGATCACATGAGGATTATTTCATTTATTTATTGTATATATTTCTTTGAATTTTGAGTTCGAATTGTCGTAAAGTTTCTCGTATCATAAAATTAGTACATATGTACTAATATGATTGCGATGACTGTACAGTATTTTTTCAACAATCAAATTAATCGATAATCATATTTATTAAATCATAATAAAGTAATATGCATTCCATAGAATGATGTTTTACGAACTTGAACATGAATTTTAGGATGAAGTAGTGAACAAATGACAAAAAATCTATACACTATAATTGATTCACATGTATAAATGATTATAACTTGTTATAACACTTTAGAGTTTTTTAGCAATGTCTAATAATAATAATTACTTTACATTTTGCTTGACCTATTAGATTTTCCACAAGTGGTATAAATTAAAATTAGAAATATTGATAAGGTTTTTTTCACATTATGAAATTCATAACATAAGTAGGTAAATATGAAAACTTGGCATGTTTTTCCTCTCTTTCTCCTTCTCCTTCTCTCCGTCCTCTTGCTACAATACAATTGAACTATTGTGTGTAAAACATTCCTTTTTTCATGTTGTATTAAAACTTACCATCTAAAACTCTTTTTTTGTTTAAATACAAATGAATTTCACATCAAAGTTTAAAGTAGTACAGTAGTACTATTACAAACTATGTATTCATGTAGTAATAGTTGTATTCCTATATATTCTGCATGAATTGCGAAGTAATTATTAAGTTTTACACAGAGATCCGCACAATATATATATATATATCGAATATTATTATAGCTAAAAGCTACATCAATTCATCATTATATACTATATATAGATATATACTATATGTACTCTATTATTTTCCCATAGGTTGATTCACGATACGACTACATACTACCATCGCTACATTCATCAATAATTTATACATTACTATAAGGGTCAATATTTACATTCTATACTATTTTCCTAAAAGGCTCTTCTACTTTCTTTCCTTCTTTCATCCTTCTTCTTCTCTTTTCATTCGATTTTGAATTATATTAGCCTCTACAAAGCATCGCACATTGCAAATATTGTAAGAAAATTAAAAGAAGCATAAAATCATAAGAGTAAGAATAGTAGGTAGCAATAAACTACAACAATAGAAAATGTAATGCAATCGATTAGATTCAAGTTGTTTCTTGTGTTCGTGTCCGCATTCACAATTCTATCGACACTAATAATCCTGATGATATACACATTTAATCATTTACATATCAGTATAGAGTTCTACAAATTTTTTAAATGCTATAAATTGAATTTGTATACATCTTTTACATGTAGACAGGATGTGTATTTTAATTATTGCATGATTGCATCATCCATATAATCATAATTAATTATTACATCAAACATTTTTGAAAAATCGTTTCACAAATCACGTTTTAGCTTTTTCTTCCTAGAGCGTTTTCGCACTCTGTCTCCTCATCAGTAATAATAATTATTATTTTTAATACACTATTAAAAGCTATAATCTTTCCATTTATATAAATGGAAATATGACTGAGGATACAACGGTAATATTATATAATTTTCAGATAATATTCTTGCTGTACCCTTATTATTTTATAATTTGAAAGTTCAATTTCAAAAATTTCTTCAAACTAGAAATAGAATATTAATAGTAATTATTATATTTCCTTATTTATTTATATATATATGTGTATATATTTATTTTGAAAGAATAATGAGTGGACGTTGATCATGGCATTTTTTTGTTGTGTTGTTCTCGTTGTTGTTGTGCCATATTACATCATCATCACCATCAGTAAAATTAGTTGACTTTTTTCATAAAAAAAACTTAGTTGTGAACTTGCACTTTTTTCAAAGATATTGTCGTGCTATATGTTGCTTTTGCCGTTGCCGCATGTATCATTCTTGCTGCTTACTTACATAATAAAAACGTATGGAAGATGATGTAATTGTTAGTAGAAATTGAGGCTTAAAATTGTATCTTATGTAATAATGTGTTTGTTTGTTATTTATATTGGAATCTGTGCATAAAATTACAGGTACAAACTTCATTAGAATTTTTGCTTACAACTAGTGTGGGAAAAGGAAAGGGGAAAAACGTGGTTACTAATAATAAGAATTGTACATTTGAACGGGTAATAGTTGATTGATAGATAATAGATATCCGTATCAATAAATCGTAGAAGTATAATGCAATACAGTACAAATAACGTGATATCTTTATAACAATAATTCCTATTATTACATTCGTTTTTTGTGAGTCGAAAATGGAAATATGTAGATTTCAGCAAAATATCAAGGCGTGTATGTACTTAGGTAAGTGTGTTATTACAAATACAAAGAAGAACGTACTTAATAATAATAATAATAACAGATAATATTTGTTAGTGCAGACGTACATGTGGGCAATGCAATGCAATATTAAACGCACAAGACTAAACAAATACATAATAATAACAATAATAGTAACTATTACATTGGAGAGAATGAAATATTGATAATTATATAATTATAGTTTAATAAATTTACGTAAATATATAAAATAATTTAAAAGTTTAAACAATAGAATTAAGAAATACTTTTTTGCAAAAAGTCCAGGAACCTCTTGGCATACTGATCTGGTTCACAGGTAGAGATTCCCTCGACATTACTACCATATTTGACCGTTTTGGCCGCTTTTGCCGCCTGCTTCTTCACACCATCTAAAAGAGGGGTAAAATTTTTCAATCAATTGCTCGCATTGTACAATCAAGGAAGATAAATCCAAACCGTATGCTTGTTTTTTAACTTACAATGGGTCAATACATCGATCAGAGCTAAAAAATATATTTCACGCTTCGGGGCATCTTTTTTTGAAAAAAAAGAAGACAAAAATCAATCAAATATTTCCCAACGAACGTCAATTCTCAAGTATATACAAATATACATATTACATTTATATATGAAACATCTGTCAATTTTATTCTCCATATTGATATGTATTTCTATACTTACTAGGGTAAGAGGGGATGGCGTAAATATCAATATCTGGAATGATTCGACCGTCAAACTCGAAATCTCCATGAATTCCTGGAGAGGGTGAGTCTGGTGGTGTCGGGACACCTCCACCTCCTTGACCTGGAACATTTCCATCATCTGAGTCTTCCTCTTCTTCTACACCATTCTCATCCTGAAAATTGAAAATCAATAAACACATGTTGTACTACTGAGTTGAATTCTTTATATCTCTATCCACTGTGGGCAGCGTACTAAAAGTCTATATAATTCAGGCAAAAATGAATTCTTCAAAAATAAATTTTCACCTGGGAATCTTTCTCCTCCTTCTCCTCTTGTTCAGCTTTCTCGCATTCGTGAACTCCGAGAAGTAGTGAATAGTCCATGAGATGAAGTTTCGTCAGGAACTGTGAGAATATAAAAAACTGCATGTAGTAAGTCTCAATAAATCATTCAAAATGCCAAACGCTATGATTGCAAATACCCCTCTCCCCGGGCGAACAACGATAAACGAAATAATTCTCAAATTGGAAATAAAAAAGTAAACAAGCATGACTCTTTATAATCCCTCGTACTTATAACATAATACAACGGGGAATGTTTAGGCTAATGTGTTCTGTATTTAAAATATTTGTCAATTTGAGAAATCAGAGTTATTTTCTCAATCAATTCTTTTTTTTACAAATACCACAGAACAGAAATGCCCTTTCAACAAAAACGGCACTAGATTTATATTTGCCTTCTATACATGTCGTGCTTGTCATAACCTCATTGGTAGATAAGAGATGAAAACAAATAAATGATAGGCACTCTGTGTATTGGAATTGTCATTAAGATGTGGAGACCTGAGAGATAGTAATGTCATTCCAGGTAAGCACAAAAGGTTAAAGGTCGAGGCTATTATTGGCAGAGCATACATAAAAGTGGTTATTGCAGTTTACACTAACGACACCACTACTATATACTAGACTTTTTATTATGCAAGTCATAATATCGTGTTCATAAACATAGCATCTATGCCATTCAGATATATATATGAGTAACCTACATCACCGTCGGCAGTCAGCGTTTCCATGAGCTTTTCTTTGGCCTCTTCTCCAATGTAGATTCGTCCACCATCCCGTAGAAAATCATTATCTTTGAGAGTCGGCAGATCTTTCCCTTTCTCTTTATGTGAAGCTTCCCGATCCACTGTCGAACCTTTCAAGTCGTATTTCCTACACAACATCAAAACAAAAACCCATACAAAATCATTATCAAAAATATGAAATATCCCATTATTTCATCATACTTGAGATTACAGACAGATACTGTTCAGCACATATTACTTGCAACTTATAATGAACTTGTAAAATAATTACTTCCATCCTCCTCATCCTTTATACTCTTCATTGTTTTCTTCCCTCTTTTCAACCTTTACACGCAAAACTTTCTCCTATCTCTTATCACCTTTTAATCTTTGACTAAAACTCCAGCAGAGCCTTTCACTCTCCATACGTACATACATTTATTGATCTTGTTCTCAACATATTTACACTTGACATTTGGTGATTATAAAAATATTTTCGTCTCTTTGTATAAACAAATACTTAATGCTTACTGACAGTCAATATGCATGTTTAAAATATTGCTCGAAGCATAACAACCCCACCACGTCATTATAAATTGTACTCGACTGTGTAGATCCAACACTAACTACTAATTAGAATATACTCAAAATTGTCCAAAGAAACGCCAGTCCTCCCTTTCTTTCTTTGTACAAATAATGGTAAAATAAATTAAAATTTTAACAGGGCTTCAAAGGCACCCACATTTTTATGGTTTATTTGTCACAGTCTTTAATAAACTTTGCAATTCAAATTCCAAATGCTTAAATATTTATTCAAAAGTAAAAAAACCCACCAATTATTCGGCTGAAATCAACTTTAACCTAACAATTTCTCTACAGTTTCATACTTTCCCACTTGATAAATGGATTAGTAAATGGTATTGTAACTAAAACACTTAATATTCACGGTGTAGGTTATCTCATATATAGATAATATAAATTTCAAGTATAGTCTTTTATTATCTATTCAGGACCCTCGTCTTTGTAGTACATGAGCATTTCCCTCTAAATTATTCTTATTAGTATGTACAAGGTAAGACAACTGATTGTCAAGTTTTAGAATCATTAGTCTTGCTCCTTCCACACGCAAAAAATACTAGACCACTACGAAACTATAAGTAAAAACATTTTCGAGACGACACAAACATACATATTGTTTTCTTTTTCTTTTTCCTTTCCTAATACATCAACATCCAATTTGTTCTCTTGTTTTTCCTATTTCATCCTTGTTTAGGCAATCTTGTCGTCTTTCACCATTTGCCTTATTTGCCCAAAGTGAAAAATCTATAGAATTCTAGAGCCTGCATAAGATAGATAACTGATAGTTCTTCCTTCCTCTCTTTCAGTCGCTCTTCCTGCCTTCCTTTCAAGCATTCTGCCCGTCCTTTCCGTTGTTTTCAAGCTTTGTTTAATAAACGTACAGCTTACAGTTTAGAGTAGCGAAATAGAGAAAGTCAAAAGAGACAGCCGGTGACAAAACTAGTCAAGTCAACATGGAAAAGTCTTATATATATACGTACCTACTATGGTTATATCTGTAGAGTATCTGTATAATGTTTAGTTAAGGGATATCCAACTAAAAAGTCCTAAAGAACTTTTCCTAGTTCTTTTTCAGCTCGGGGCTGCTTTCTCTCTTGCTTTGCTTTCCCGCATGTACTACAGTGCTTTCTACACTATAAACCCACATCCCCGTTCCGTATCATACATGTACGGGTCCACTCTCAACTACATACACAAGTAATATGTGTGATACTATATAGTACAGAAACTGTAACTGTAACTCCATCTTATGTTTACTCAGAAATCCAAAATTGAATATCTCCAAACTCTCTACATTTTCTCTTTTCCAGAGAATCGGAGGACTCTGGAGATTGTCAAACTGTCACAAACGAATGGCAGACTACACTACTTTTGCACCTAATTTCGGATTTTCTTTTGAAAGCCATTGGTCAGTGCTTGTAGCTTGTAAATACGAAGCAAACTCTCAGCATATAGTTATTCAATAAATAATAATATACATCTTACGTATAATTCTTACACCTAAATATAGTAGTCATCGTAAAGCATTTAAATTTAAAAGTTCGATTTATAATGTATTGACACAATGTATACCTATTATGAATTAAACCTTTCTCGAACTTTCAATTTTCAGTTTAGAGAAACAGGAGGGATGTTATGTGATGTGAAATAAGATAGAGATAAAAGTTACCGATGGATCTTGAGATGATTGCTGAAAACGTTGCGGGTAACAACCATGTAGTGCTCAACTCCATCAACAGTCAATCGATACATGCCCAGATATTGGGGCAAAAGGGTCTTCCCATGCCTCTCCACCACATACTGAAAAATATCACAAAATATATATACCTTTAGTAAAAAAAAAATACATGACAGAACCCCTTTACCTTCACCCTTCATTCAAATATTCTTTACATCAATACCGACTTCAGACACACGAATAACCCATACACATACATCATACACACACCTTCCAGAGAAATCCAATCATTTTCTCTGACGTTGGATGAGTCAAGAGAGAGAAAGAGACAGAGAGAGAAATGAAAACGTTACGCAAACACACCATCCATTTCTATTTCTGCATACACCAAGACAATATACAATATGGAAAAAAGTTCACACGCCAGCCACCAAAAGATTTTTTTTTCTGCTCTTCTTTTGTTATTATAGCATACCTCTCTTTTTGTCAGACTCACTGTCGCGTCCCTACCCTACATTATCTAGTTACATGGCCTACACATACTGTACACAAAGCACATGGTAAAAAAATGTGCTACGCAAATATAGAAATCTCCTTATTTTATTTTTCTTCGTGGAAAAGTAATGTATGGAAATCCGTCCAATCCTTTGTACCTTGATTTAGAATTTTAAAACAAACATTATGTAAAAACATGAGAAAAGTGCATTTGGTATTTTTTGCATTGTGTAAAAATCATGCCACTCCTCTACACCTCTATAAATACTTGAACCAACGTCAGCCTTAACATGTGTTAACTTGCGCCGTAAGATGAATAACAAAGCAAAATATAGAAACCTGTACTCGTATTACGTTCATAACAGATTATTTTAAATATATATAATATCATGAAATATCAAAATATATGCCTACCTAGATATGTCTGCGCCTATAAAATGATACATATATATGACGTTGAATATTACAGCCTATTTTGGTACGAGAAACAAAACGGAAAAGTAAAGACTGATTTTGTGGTTTTATTGGTTGATATTTGGCATTGGCACATTGGTGTTGGTCAAGTGAGGTCGAACACATACACTCTTTACTTTTGTTTTCAACTTGGTTATCATATTCTATTTCGATTCCATCGCTCGCTCGCTCTCTTGCTCTCTCTCTCTCTCTCTTTTACTGTTCACATCTGCTAAAAACACGTTCCAAAATATACGAATACCGAATACCCACATTGGAAATTGACATTGCCCAGAGAGACCAATGTAATGTACCAATGTATATATAGATATGTATAGGCAATAGAGGCTGGTGGCTCTACTCCTCCTCTTTGTTATCTGCATATTATAGCATATATATGGAAATGGAAGGGTGTCTGTGAGATTTTAGGACGCACAAGAGAATTCCTCTGACGTAAAATGTGCTCACATCTATTTACTAATTTGTAAACAATGTTGGGAGTCTAATGACTGTCAAAAAACTTTATCACTCGTCCGCCTGTCTCATGTCCCTTCTATATACCATCATCTCAATCTGCATCCTTTGACCATGACGAAATCTAACTTGAACCTTAAAATGAAACAAATTCTCAACTCTTACAACTTTCCAATGCAAACCAACATCATTATCACAATCAATACTGTATTATCGTAATATACGTACATACACAACTTTATACTTTTTTCAAACAACTTCAACATACAGTGGAGGAGCTCATGTATGGTAAAAAAAAAAGTTTTTCTTTTGCCACATTCTAGAATTTCTTTTTTTCTTGTACAAAAAAAAGTCTTTCAATTTGAGTCATGATTACCTCTCACATGTGCGCATAAGCTACGCCGTACAATATCTGTGATAACTAGATATTTTACACATGACTTGACACGAACTTGAAAACATAAGAATTCAAAGTGATAAGAAAATTGTTCACCTATACATATATTTATCATGGGCACAAACAAGATTGAGCAATATGGAAAATGAAAGTAAGGTAAGAAAAAGTGATTCGTAAGGGAAGGGAAACTTGAGTTATAGTAAAAATATATTCTTCTTTCGAAAATTCAAAATTTGGAAATGGTATGAAAACGTCGGTTGAGAATTTGTAGTCTATATACATAAGTACATATTTATTTTATACAAAAACAAAGTTAAAACCCTAGAGAGTTATCCACGAAATTGCGCCACTGAACTTTAGAGGAACCGAAAGTTATGTGGAACTCTCCAGTTAACAAAGTTTTATCTAATGTTAGTATTGAATCTTACCGGGTGATATTGCTTGAGAAGGGAATGCATCTGTTCAACTTCTTCACTTGTCAGAGTCTTGATGATGCTAAAAAAGTTAGAAAATAATCAGGTCATAGTAATTATTGCTGTACAAAAGCTAAACAATGTACATATTAAATTTACAAAACAGGACGAAGAAAACTTACAAGAGCTCGTCGGACGACTGGTAAAATTTTGCTCCACTCTTCCCTGAATTAGCGAATGGAATTGGTTCAGATCTATAAGAGCGTATATTTTTTGAAAAATTCAGAAATTAAAATCCGAGTGCTTATCATCGATTCATCTTATTCATGATAATCAAACTTTCACTTGTGAGTACCAACATCCGACATCTCAAACATAAATCTATTAGCTTCTCCATCGTTTACTCAACGTTTATCATCATTTCTTCACTAATTCACGTCAAACGTAAACGTACTGATATGTCACGTTTTTTAGATATACACACTGTCAGTTTTCTACAAATACAAATAGCGGACCTTCACCCATCTTTCAATACTCGGGGTCCAAATGTTTATAAATATAAATGAGAAATTACCGTGTCAAAGACTCGCGGTAGTCTTGGTCATCAATTCCAAACCTCTCCCGGAGGTTACGGAACACCAAAGGACAATATTCCTTTACTTTAAAATGACTGGGGAGATTTTCCCTAAAAAACAAAACAAGCAAAACAAAACATTACAATTTCATTCAATTCCTTTTTTTTTTTGACAATTTATGGTTACATCCTAAACGGAGTCATTCATCTCAAAGGTATACTTGACATTTCCGATACCATACCATGTGTACACATAATTCCAATAATATTTCTCGCATTTCCAGTACACACAAACACAACTCCAATGTGTAAAGCAATTAAATCTTCCAGCCACAGTGTGGTGGTTCAAATAGATTCTAGTTCTATCTCTCAATTGTGTACATTTCGAATTGGCGGTGAACCAAAATTTTGTTCAAATTCCCATTTGGTTCATTTTGAGAAACTGCTTAGCAATTTATAAATGACTCTTGTAGTCTGTTCTACATACTGCGTATAACATACAGCTTCAAGTCGCACAAGCAGGATAGTCATAAATTACTCGCCCATGGAAAGCTTAATTGTTTCTCTTAATTCAAATTTCAGCCATTATATATATATATATATCCTCATATATGAGGATACGCACCACGTCCATAACATTTTCATACACATTGACCTAGCTTAATTTGTCATTAAATCAGAGTTGGGTTTCCGCAACCACAACGCTCAAAAGAGCAGAAGCAGCAGCACGAACAATCGATCACAAATTACAATGAAACTCTTTCCTCTTTGTTGTATTCTCATTGGCATGGACCGAGTGTTCATACTCCACATGGAGATACGGACTTTTAAATCCCATGGTTTGCCTACAAGAGAAAACAGACACTGAAGCTGATTTGATAGAACTTTGATTTTGAGTTTCCGACGGGGATGGACAATCAGTGTAGGATTATTAAATTGCCAAATTGAAAATCTAAAGAAACCTTTGAACATTTCCAAACCATGGACACAAACATAACGTACATATGCACATATTAGCATCAACATCCTTTCTCATGTAGATTTCCATTGTTTTACCCTCTCCAGTGTACTTATAATAAATCCGGACACAAAATGTTGTCACGGGAAATGTTTCTCTCGTAATCATCAATGTTTATGACGTGCCCCCCTGTCTTGTGTCTTGTAAAACTGCTTATCGCATGTTACAAGGATATACATTTGTTTGTAACCGAAAGTGTACACAAGTCAAAACTTAATTATGTTCAATCGTGAAGTCGGCAAGTCCAGAAGTAGATAATAATTGGATTCAGAGTTTCTGTCACGTTTGTGATTCTTCATTATATTCGTATGTATCGAAAGGGATAGTGACAGCTCATTATACAGACTTTTAACCTTTTCAACATAACATAAAAGAAAAAAAAAGCACTTTGAGCAGGTACCTGCGTAAAGGAGTGGAAATAACTTGGAGTACAAAACTGGAACAACAAAAGCTTTAAATTTCCAAAAATACCCATGCAAAAAGAAAAAAGATGCCACTCTGAAAATCTCAAAACTGTCAATGACAATAATAAGCTAGAATTGATATTTCCTTTGAAAATAATTAAACGTTACTAAAAAAACATCATACACACCAACAAACTTTTACAGACTGCAGAGAATTCGATGACAGTGAGTATGCAAATACTCAGCACGTATATATCTGTACATTCTACTGAGAATGACTGATCTGAGTGAATAGAAAACAGATTCAAACAAAAATGAAGCAGGAAGAAGAGAGAGAAGGAAATAGGAAGGTTCCATGTCAAACTTTACAGTCTGTCATCGGATGAGTCAAAGGAAAAGAAAACTAATCGAATTCCTCGGTGTAAGAGTAAGATGCCAATATTGACACGCTCTTTCCATTTCTTTACTCACGAGAGAGAAAGAGAGCGAGGGTGAGTGTGAAAAGTTCCCTGTGAGAAATTTCCATTTATACTAGAGAAATTGACATTTTGAGGATTACAGGCCCGGTACAAAATTACATTAACTCTAATCTTCCCGTCCTCAGATGTATGTACAGCCAAGAAGAAATCTGTTGATAAATAGAATAGAAAGCTTAGCTTGGCTTGACTCAACAAGACTGGCGTGATAAGCTGTTTTAGATGACGTTGCCGCTGTCAACTACAAAACCCCAGCAGACTCTCCAACCATAAAATACCTACTACTCCATATATAGTTCCATGTACATGCAAAAGAGCAAAAGACCAAATTTAATACCTATTACATATATACATACCATACATTTACATTTTCAACCATAATTCCACATCCATAGTAATTTGACAATTTACATATGTTCTGACGCATTCCCATCAACTCACTTTTGCACTATATGCCATTTCAGACCGACTAGCACATAATTTGTTCGAATCCCTCTCTCAAAGTCTCTCAATTCTCAATCATATAATTTAAAAAATTTACTTGCCATTTTCATACTTTTTATTCGTATGCAAATTCCACAGCATTTTCTATTCGACATATTTATATTTATTCCACGAATGGAGGATATCAAATGCTTAAATCCATATTTCTCGTCCATCATAAAACTTTTACTACCCAGTGGATGGATATAAACTTTATCAAAGTATACATACAATTTCATTTTACTTTTGCGTATTTCCCAGAACGAATATATTGTAGTTAGAAAGAAGCTCTTTTCTAGTCAACGGAAAAGCTTCTAGGTAATTTGCGTTTCCATTAAAATTGAAATTCATTACCCAAAATAAAATTACAAAATATAACTTGAATTCAATAATTAAACTTTGATTGAGATTTCGTCTACTAAATTTGTGCGCTGAATTTACTTTTTGCCAGTCAACATTTTCCATTTTACAGAGACACAGCAGTACCTTAAGGCTTGCACACATATACATACATATACAGACACTTTCAATTCAAAATTCAAATTTCCGTTTCATGGAGTGGCTTGGATGAATTATGAGCCCCACCATTTCTGCATTAAAGAAAATACAATTGAGGAGAGTCGACATCGTGACTTGCTACGAACAACTATACAAAACAGTCAAGATAAAAAATATCTACCTATATTTAGAAAATATAAACTAATCAATAGCTCCCTTTGCTTATAAACACTTTGGTTTGAATAAGCAATTATTTATTCTTTAATGGTTTTCCTACGCCTGCATAATGTGGTCTAACTCTCCAACTATTAGTTAGTATAACTACCTTCCAAAATCTACCTCTCTAACAGATATACCTTTTCCAGCGTCTATTATACAAGCTCAAACTTGTATAATAGAGTTTTTTGGAGAGATGGCAATTACTTTTTACGATCACCGTAAACCATTGACCGTAAAATCATATAAAAGCATTATGTGACTGTACAGCGGACGGGTATCAATTCAATCTACCATCGCACACACACACACAATTTCAATTTGTTACGCATTAGCAACGAAATAATCAGTAACTATTAAGAATAAAACACATGGCCAAAAAAAAACCATGTATTGAAAATGCTTCAAAAAAAAGAAGAAGAGCCTGTAACTCCAACTTTCAACTAATTAGCATCTGCAAACTAACCGACAAAAAAAACCCTGGTGAGGAAATGAATAGTTTTTTTTGGCAATAAAATAGGTGCATACATATTCTGTTCGAAGTCGATTACATTCCTTTTCATGGACACGTAAATCTACTGACGTGTATACATAAATTTACATTACCTTATTCAAAACTCGAAAGTATTATATATAATGAATAATATGAAACTTTTATTAGGTTTGTATATTTATTATACTATTTTTTTGCCAATAATAAAATTCTGCAGACGTGCAGAAATTTCAGTAAGTCAGTCAGGAGTGGTTTCTCCTATAAGCTAAAGCCTTTTGATCTGACTCTAAACCGCTGAACCAGTCAACGACATTCAACGTCTGGAATCTACCTATGTAGTACCTACTATACCTACCTACTAGTACCTACTAGTACCTACACATGAAAGGCGCGTATGTAAGTACAAACATAACGAATAGTTTGGATTCATACGGATATCTCAGAGACAGAGAGAAATACGTGCATGATTCAGTTCCAGGAATGTTGTATACGGGATAATATATATCGTCGGTCTAGATTCAAACAGTCCCATATTTGATTTTGCCTAATATCAAACAGTCCCATATTTCTTTTTCGCT
>JAIUND010003723.1:0-14683 GCA_034699125.1 Gisinianus flammeolus
GGCTTGAAACGAGAAGGAGCGACAAAAGGCGTGAACGGAAAGTTCAATGAAAATTCAAAATCTAATGATCCCACTCCCACTCCAGAGGTAAAATCTTTACGCATATATCCGAACGATTTTAAGTGTTAGAAAAGGCATTAACACGGTCCTAATTAATTGAATACATATGAAATTGACAGAAATTGAATGTATAAGTTTATAATAAGAAGTGAAGTTTCAAACTTCAAGTGTGTACAAATATGTGTACCAATGTGGAATTCAAAACCGCGTTTGGATGGAAATGACGTTGAAGTTTTTTCAATTTTGAACCGTTTCGTTCTATGTACAATGTACATTGTACATAAATGGAAATGTATAAAGTGATGGAAACGTATTGGAATATTTATGAATTTGGTATATTTGCTCAATCTCAACGCCGTTTCAGTTTATTCACCGTGCTGACTCGATTTGAATGTAGTAGTTTATTCGAAGATATATTCAGATTCGTAAACATGTCAGACTTCATTAAATTCACCTGAACAACCTTATACATTTTGTGTACTTTTTCAATTTCAAACTAATTACTAAACTATTCAAATTACGGAAAGATCAAAGATCGTTCAAAGTCTTTGAGCTCCCAATTTGCACCATTTATTTATTCTTTCAAGTTCCTCCTCGTTTTGTCTCAATGGAGTTTCGGTCGGGACGCCATCATTAAAAGAGACGACGTTTTGTTGAAGACGTATCTCAGGAAATTGGGTGTGGACATTTTTTCAAAGTAATGAAATCCCCCGACGCGAATCCCCAAATTCGGAATTGATCTCAAAGTCTGCTGTGCATAAGTCTTCTGGCTGAGCCAAGTTAGGGATGTGGACTCCTTTCGAATTTCCATCTTGAGTCTCCCGATTTTGGTGGGGATCATAAACGTTTTTTCAAAAACAACGGCGAAAATTAAAATGGCGTAAGAAGCGAAAAAGACATTCATAAAGGCATTGTCTGGTGACTTTTGACTAAATTGGACGCCATTAAACAGGCCAAGAATGGACATTGAAAGGCAACACAATTTGAAGTCGAAAATAACGTAGGAATTGCTCCGATTGAAAAGCTGAATGTTCAGCTGGAGATGACGACAAAATTGAATCCCACGATGGATTCTCAATCTGATGGAGTTTTTTGCATCTTCCTTGTCATTTCTCTCCCAAGTTCTGTTCCTCACATATGATAACCATTACCGAAATGAGGTTTTTATGATTCGTTATACCAACTATTTCAAGGAGTTCATTTTGCTTACCTCAAGCCAAGTATTTGAATCTGGTTTGTCATGGAGTCGAGAGTGTTTTGAAAGAACAAAACTTGAATAAACAACTGCAAATGGGCAACACTAAGCAAACTGAGGTAAATCATTATTTCCAGGACCATAAAAAGTGTGAGCGTGTACACAGTTTTGTGGGCGGAGTTCACGGTGTAGTAAAGAAACTGGATTCTCGTCGGATCGTACAGGAATAAAAGGGCAAATACAATTGGGACCAAAGCGAGAGCATGTGGAAAGAAAATGGCTAGGATTTCTTGTTTTGTACAGCTCCAGATTTTTTAAGCAGTGATTCTCTCTTGTCATTTGAGTCGAGACACCATTGTTTTCAGCCCGTATATAAAACATGTATACGATTCACAAAATGAGCAGATTAATTTTGCTTACAAAAGAATTTTAATGGAAATTCTTTTCACTCAAATTGGGAATCCTGTTTCGGTAAGTAAAAGAAAATGGCCACATTGATTGAGCAATTTGATTGGAGGCTGTCATACGAGAAATGCATTTTCCTCAATTTTCTGAATCGGAATTCGGATTGAAACCTATATACAAGGAAATGTGACAGCTTTTGGTATATTCCTTCCGAATTGAGCGCTCCCAAAACTCTAAATTCGATTGTTGGAGACGGAGAAATACTCGAGATTGTCGAGATTCACCAGTGCGGAAAGACCAGAGAACAATTCAGCTTCTGATGCAGCTTTTCTCTTTGACACTTTGACCTCACTTGACCTCTGACTTTAAATTTGCCCGAAGTCCATCCCCTTAAGTTAATTTAATTATTGGCCGCAGCGAGAGGGATTTCATGATGGTGGGATTTAAGGATTTAAGGGAGGAATTCAAAGCAGAGTCCTTGACAAAGATCAACGTCAGAATGAACGTGAATGAGCCTTTTTCCTTGATTCATTGAAAGCAATTCTTATCAATTATCAAGGGAAATCAAATGGGTTTGGCAAAAACAAGAAATGATTTTATTCTTAGTTGGATTTGATGTCAGAATGGAATTATTATACAGTCAGTGTTGATTTCATTGACCAATGTGCAAACACTTTTAACCTTCACCTCTCCACTGTGGCCATACGGCGGTTTTAACTTAAACGGCGTCGAACTAAGTCATAATGTTGTATTTGTTTCGTCCTGTGAAAATAAATGAATTTTCAATTTCAATTCAATGGAATTTCAGATCCACAGAGTCAAAATAAGAGCGGGAGTTCGTGGGCATGAAATAAAGCTTAAAATCCTAACAAATAATCTCTATGCTCATGTCGACCATTGAGTTTGCATGGTGAATGAGAGCTAAATACTCCTCCGAATTTTAAAAATCATTCCCGTTTGAAAAATCACATGATCTTTCAACACCTCGATTTATCCATATTAAAAAAGAACCACATAATTAAATCAACGTATCAACATAAAATAACATGAAATAATTCACCCCACTAAAAATTAAAATGCTATAGCAAACTTCCTTCCGTATAATATGTGGCTCTGAAGCTTCATCACTCCTAAAATTCTTCAATTCCAATGTCACTAGCTGTATTTGTGAGGGACATTTTAAAGGCGGGCAAAGGCGGCTCGGACCCAATAATATTCACATACGCTTCAAATCGGGAGAGGAGTCTCTCTAGAAATTCCGTCCGAAGGCAGGCATTGTCTGGATTCGGCCTGCTCCGCCGCAACCAATCCACTTTGATCTGCTCTATCAACAGAGACAAACTCTGCGGTCGCTTCAAATCATACTGTCCAATCAAAAGAAGGGGAAAACAAATATAACAATCAATAAATGTGACTGTACTTATAGGATTGGAAATTCAAAAATTCTATCAACTTGTCGAATTTGAACTGTATGTGCTATTACTTGAGCCATGCGATGACGAATAGCTTTGAGCGGCTTTCGTCCAAATCCATCAATATTCCCATGCACAATAGCCAATCCGTCCGTCTTTGCGGAATTGCAGCTACAACTCCCGGATTTTTCATGATAGCAAATGCAATGACCCAGCCGGAAGTTTATATTACACGGGACTTGGAATAATAAATCTATACAATATAAAATATTAGATTCAACATGCTGTACAATTTTCCAATGCAAATACAGATATATTTTGAATTTCCCTCTGGATTGGATATTCCTTTGGCATTTTATTCACATTGACCTACTTGGATTTTGCGAGAAGAAAATATTGATGATGTCTTGATCCGGAAATTGCAATTGATTCAGATAATGCTTCGTGATGTTCAAAAGGCTTTGCTCGAATCCAATCCCCCGCATTCTCGTCAAATTCATGAACATGACGCCGCTATTCAGACCTGAGAAATTTTACACATTTTGAATCTTTAATCTTTGTAAGGGGGGAAATTCAAATTTAAATATTGAATGTCTTGCGCAATATTTTACCTCGAGGCCCGTAGTATGGGATCTTGAACTTGAGATTGTAATGCCCATTTGATGGAAGTTCATCCTCGGCAATCATTCCTACAATCTGAAGACTGTTCATTCCTTTAAACACATCCCAAATGCCCTTTAAATTTCCCAGCAACAGCGAGTCCGCGTCTAAGTAAATTACAGCGTCCTGCTCTGGCAGCAATCTCTTAAAAATGAAGAGGGAAAATAGAAGGGGAAAAGTGCTTTTTATTTTTATGTCTTGTTTTATTCAATGCTCTGTTTGAAGGTAAGCCTGCTTGACCTTTTTATTTTTTTGATCTTTGACCTTTAAACTTACGGCTAGGAACAGGCGTTGGGTGGCGCACGGCAACTTGGGAGGCATGAGTCGAAAGTCAATTTTTCTATACTCTGGAAACGAGGTTTGTTTTAATTGATACTCAAAATCCAGGCCGAGTGCATCCGCGGAGGCCTTCAAGTCCCCCACTAATTTCTTTAAAGTCTCAGTCTCGAAAAACCACCCTTCCGTTTGCTCGTCGTGAAAGAGGATGAGGCGGGGTTGGACATCCCGGGAGAAAATCAAAGCGGACTTGATGGACGTCAGAGCATTCTCAAGGACATTCCTCTCGCGTCCGCAGACCACCAAAACCAGGGTGACGGTCGGCTTGGAGCTGCTATTGTTTTCCAAGTGCGTGCGCAGACTCTGTATTAAGACGTGAGACTGTTCGTCAAAGTCCGTCATGGAAAATTTGTAGGGAAAGAAAAGAGAAAATGGTTTAAGACGAAAACCATAGAACAAAAATGAAAATAGTTTAACCATTTCCTTTTTGTATTGTTTTTCTTGAAAAAGGTCAAAGGTTAAAGCTCAAATTGTATTTTTGTTGGGAATATTTTATGGAGTTTTTTGTCCGTACAGACTCTGAGTGAGGGTTTTAAAGTTGACGATCAAAAGGAGGAAGAACAAAATGGCAAGTGTGACTTTCCTAAGGTTTTTTCGATGAGTGAAATTCCTCGTCAAAAATCCCATTGTAAAGGGAAAAAAGGTTCGAAATTGGGGTGATGTGATAACGGATGGATAATGTCAATGTACATGCAGAGAAGTCTCAGGAGCAGAATGGAAAATTCTAATTTTTTTCAAATTATTCTGATTTATCATGATCAAAAATCATAGAATTTTTTTTTAAATGCGTATTTTTGAAGTAAAAGCCGGGAATCGAAATCCCGGATAGTTTGAAAAAACGTTTTTGTTCCATCAAGAACGGGCCAGGTATCCTTTTTGGCCAGGTAGTTTTTCTTTTCCTTCCATTCATTCCAAGTTGGAATTTCCAATCCCTTCTTGAAATGAAGCACAGAGAGAACTTGAACGGGAATAGAGTTGATCGTTGACTATATATTTTAAAACTCTCTAAGGGGTCTTCTTACAAGCCTCGACGTTATGATTCGAGGTAAGGGGATGTCCACAAACTGAGTCAGCTAAAAAATCTGATTTTTCGACCCCCCTCCCCCCACGTCAGATTTTCGGTGACCCCCCCTCTTGCCTGAGTCAGTTTGTGGACAGCCCCTAATTATGTACCAATATTTCCATAGGCAAATATGACATGATTACGAGCAATGTGCCTTTATAGCAATTCCATTCCCACATTATAGAATCTCCTGTGCATTTGGGGCTGCTCGTAAAAGGAATCATATTTTCATCCCGTTTTTTGGGTACCCCCTCCCCCCTAAGTCATTGTGTGGTCATATAAAATGTAGACACCCGCCTCCTCTGTGTCATGCATGATGACAAAATTTTTGGACCCCCCCCCCCCCCCTCAAAATGGCTTATCGATTGCTATTCAGTTCAAAACCCATAAAATCGTACTTTATATTTAGTCAGATTTCTTACATGTGCAATTTGCACCAATATTTATGTTAAAATGGCTACAATTAAAAGTTAAAGTGTGCCTACATATGAAAAAATAGACAAATTCCAGTCAGTGTAAAATTTAAAACGGGTGCATGTCTTCTGATAATGTATGATGCGACGTCCAGTCAAAATTCGACACCCCCCTATACCCCGTGGTAATACGGAAATCGGACATCCCCCTCCCCCAAAACGTATGATTCCTTTTACGAACATCCCCTTTCCATTTCTATATATAAATACGTCCACTCCATCATAATTAAATGTTAATTATACCTTCATTCCTTCTTACAGTTATAACTATATAAATAATCACCTTTTCTAGCACCAAATGGCCGGCCACTATAACTGTTTTTAATTAGAAGGTGTGTGGGCATGCACTTATATCTAGTGGAGAGGCGGGTAAAAATCACCCACTTTGTAAATCATCTGTATTTTGCGTTGTAGTTAAAATTGCCAATCGACGAGTACACCAAATTGAAGGCGAGCTTATTTTCTACAGAAACTTTCAAGATTTTTATCAAAATTGTTGCTACTTTAATTACAATTAATATTTTTCAAAGAGTCAACAAAACGGATAGGGCGGGCAAAAATCACCCACACGTTGGGCAAAAGTCTCCCAGATGTATGCTCTATTAAAATCAAACGAGAACACGGTAAGGGGCTGTCCAAAAATTGACTCAGGTAAGAGGGGGGTCGAGATCGACGTGTCCCTATACTAATACATTAGCATACTTGCTGACATGGGCTGACATGGGGGGGGGTCAAAAAATTTGCCTTTTAACCTGACTCAGTTTGTGAAGAGCCCCTAAACAACACGAGACGAACGAGTGCAAAGAAGAGAAAGAATGGAACGAGAGAGAAGTGAGAGAACATTCTAGAATTCTATGGATATGCTGTGGCTGTGCATATGCTTTGGTTCTCTCTGTCCGCTTCTTAATTGGAACTTGCATTCTATTCTATATTGTATATGAGGTAGACCGTAAGAATAGGGATAATATAAGCAAAACCACTTTTCTGCTTATTTATGGACAACAGAACATGGAGAATATTTTAGGACAAGTTTAAACTTTATTTACTGATAAAAAGTATTTTAAAATCGTCGTTACAATTCTTCAAAAATTCTAAATTAAAGTAAACCGATGATTTGTGTTTTGCTCTGAAATTTAAAATCATTGAGAAGCGTATTTACGCGCCAAACAGCCGAGAATATTCAAGGCGCTATAACTCTAAAACTAGGTTTGCTTATATCACCCCTTTTCTTACGGTCTTCTGCATATACAGCTGTGTTCGTTCGTTCGTTCGTTTGCTTCCTTTGTGTCCAGCTCTCTGCGTGTGCACGTATGCATGTACGCCGCAGGTAAAAGGCTGGTAGGTTTTTGCCCGACATGGATGGACGATTTTTGCCCGCCGTGTACCCAATTCAATGCAGTCTCACGAAAATCCCCGGATTTTCCATTTAACATCCCTTTTTTACATAATTTTGAATGTTGACAACAAGAGCAAATTCAGGAGATTGCAGGGACACCAAAACATACCTATCCGTAAGAAATGAAGATTGAGGAAACCTCATCAATTGTAGGCGGTAAAGTCTTGTAGGCGGTATAGACTGTCCAAAGAAAATGGCCGCTGAAAACGTTCTATGACTATTATGAGTACGATTTAGTCGATTTATGATTGCGAATCCATTTATATATTTACATTTACAGCTTATATGATCGACACAGCCAATCAATATCAAAATCAAGCTCATGAAAATTCACACTGTCAAATGCCAAATGCGCCGACTTTGTAATTTGGAATTTACTTAATACATATAATAATCATGAATAAACGCCAAAACCATATAGGAAAAACAATTTCCCGTTGCCGACAAACAATAAAGGGTCAATCTTCAAGGCCCAAAAGCAATCAAAATTTCATTCTAAATATACAAGAGATTTTTCTCTATACAAATTGAAAGAGTCATTCTTGATTTGTAGTTTGTATACTGGGTGCGCATGAAAAACGTTCTGTGTTTGTGTATATCCATATTTGCCCGATACAAAGTTTACATACATTGTAATAGTTGTATAACAGAGAGTGCACGAGTT
Source organism: Gisinianus flammeolus (assembly GCA_034699125.1). Taxonomy (NCBI): domain Eukaryota; kingdom Metazoa; phylum Arthropoda; class Collembola; order Symphypleona; family Katiannidae; genus Gisinianus; species Gisinianus flammeolus. Next base: position 7,665 of record JAIUND010003723.1, read on the forward strand.
GGGAATCCGCAATACACAACCAGACTAGTGTTTTTTGTACCTATATATAGCGTATATAGCAACAACAGTTTGTATAATTGAGTGTGTGTGTGTGGTGTGTGTGTTTTTGGAGACTAGGGAATTTATTTGTATGTATATAGCCGTGCAGATGCCGAGCGTGCATATGCGGAAAACTTGAGGGTATTATGTAGCCGGTTTCTGCAAGTGCATTTTTCTCGTTTATTTTGTGGAGACTCGTTATCAATTCAATATATGTGTGCTTTGTGAGTAAGTATATATTGTCAAAGGTCTGGTCGACTTGATGATGAAAAAAGTGAATAAGTCGTTTGTCTGACTGTAAAAAATTATATGAGGATGTGGATAGAAGAACCAGTGGCTTACGCCGATCTAGAAGCCGAGATCCGAGATATTCGTGTTTTCCATTTGGCGCCACGGCGCGGCGTTTCTCAATATTTTGTAATTAAAGAAATCACAAGAAAGAAATCGTCATATATTTTGTTTAAATTTAACTAAAGTTTGTAAATTAATTCAAAAAATTTGGAATTTTTTTTACAAATTTCTATTATTTTCTATGAAATAGCTTCTGTTTTTTTTACATAATACAAACTTTTGAAGTCAACTTCATGGACAGGGAATAAAACAACATGATATTTTGAAATTGTATATTTTATTGAACGCATAAATAACCAACGACCGCGCCATTAATTTAATTTGTCTTCTCTATAAATTATTCATTGTGTTTTTCAATCACTGATTGTCCTCTTTTTCCCTCTATTTTTTGTATCCCATTCACTCTTTTAAAATACCTTCATGAAAACTATAAACCAAAGTTGATATGTACAGCAATAAGTTTACAACATACAGCAGTACGACGAGAAAGAAAGTGGACTAAATGAAGCAGAGGAGACTGTGTGTGGCTGCCAACAAATTTCCTGTTAATTATAGTAAAGTGGTCACTTTTGAACGAATTGCATCATCACAATCAAATACGTCACGACTTGGTTGAAAATCTGTGGGGACATGAAAAAAAACAAACCTATATAATTTCCAAATGATTTTTCTCCTTTATTTTCATTGAGGATTTCTGATTGCGATTGCCGAGAGGCTGAACGCACCCGCAAAAGCAGATTTTTATTGAGAATCACAGAGTTCCCAAAGGTCACAGTCGACGGCTTTTGAGTCATCACATCGTGCGTAAATTTGATCTGTGTGAACTCGAGTCAATCAATATACAATCATTTAATATACATTTGTCTTCACACTAAATTAATCAGTGTTTGTTTATACCTGAAGTAGCGTTGACGCGTCACATCCGCTCGTATTCATTTTAGACAATTCATGTGAAATGAGCGTTTCCTGTGTCCAATAGTTAAATATAAATCAATCAAGATTTCATTCAACTTTTAATTTCAATTTAATTCTCATCAATCATGACTCATGAATACTGATAGTTGTATTAAACAAATGGATCACAAAAATCCTTGAACATATATACCTGCGCCGTAATTTTGTCAGCCATCCATATTTTGATGAAGAGCCGAGAGACTTGAAAAAAGCCAAAGTAAGAACCGCTCGTTGCAAATCTTTTCGTTTCATAATTATGGGTGGGGACTTGAAGGAGCATGAAACTGAAAACAGTTATGATGACGATGGAGCGAGCAATGAAAAACAGCTGACTTTGCTTCTGATATCGACCCACAAGCTCCACCTGACTCCTCACTCGTTGAATAGACTCTCGCCACTCCCTCGCTTGTTCACTACTCAAATTCCCCAGTCGAACCGAATGGACAATCCCAAATCGGATCTGTGACAAAATAAAAAATCCGGCAAAAAAAATCAATTAAATATGTGTGAGGAAAGGATTAATGATTGAAAATATGTACACGGGGAACAGCTTTAATTTACATTAATTGCAATGCAAATACCCAAGAAAATGCTACAGCAATGTCTTTGTACATGAAAATCGTTTTGATTTCCTCCATCAAATCCAGGAAAATAAGACGGAGGAGGAGATTTGACAAAAAAGCGAATTGAATCCATATGGTGTAGTATGCAGTCGCCGCAAATGGGATGGAGGCAGCCGTGAGAGTAATCAAGAGAGTGGTGGCAATCACATTCGAGGCTTTGGCTTTAAAAACGTAGAAATTTCTTTCCCGGTCAAAGATTATTTCCCTTCCATTTCCATTTTCCTCCATCAATTTCGACCCCAAGGTAAAAGAAGGGTCGGAGAAGCATTTGACGTAATGATTCTCAAAGGGCTCCCAATTGTTCAGGAACTCGGCCAAAACTCCGCACTCAGCCCAACCCCAAATCATATCCAAGCATTGAGACAGAGGGAAAGTGTTACACACCAAAACCATCAAGTTGATGATCGTATTTCGCATTGTTTCCGACAGATTCGGGTCCGTCATTAGGATTTCTTCAATTCGATCTAACTGTGGACGGAAACTAAATACATACAAAACAATAGACATTCGGTGGCATTTAATTGGTGGAAAATCAAAATTTCCATGGGAAATGATTCTGACAGTAGTAGAAGAAACAAACCTGATTGGGAGTATCGGCCGTTTAAGAGCAATGTCCAAGAAATACGTGACCCAGGTTACAAACCCACAACAAGTTGAAAGCAATACAAAAAGTGTTCGCCAGGAAATCCAAATACATTTGAATTGGCGAGTCTCCCGATTAAAAGAAAGTGGACAGTTCCCGAAAACATTTAAAAAATTCACAATCACCCGGAATTCTTTCCCAATTTGAAATGGGGGTTTATTTCCAGGGAGGGGGGACAAAGTTATGGGACTTTCATAGGCCTTCTGACGAGGGTCGGGAAATTCCGAGGGGAAGTCACCAAATATTTCTCTAATATTCAGCATTTTCATATTCATTGTGGGGAATTTTAAAAAGACAAACTTGCAATTCTGTGAAATTAAAGAGAAAATTCAGGATTTTCTATACATTGTAGAATCACCTTTAAATGAGAATTAGAAGCTGGGGAAAATAAACATGAGCTCAAAGTTATTCGGAATTCGGACAATTTGTCAAAATTACGATATGAATGATTTACGAAACAAGAAAATGACTCGTACTTTTTTCTCTTGCTGAAGATCAAACTAATAAGAAAAGGCAACAAATAATGCGCCATTTCATTCATTTTCCTTTATAGTGGAGTATTGGGTATTGGGCGTCGTGGATAATGGATAATTGGCACATTACAGTCCAGCCTTCTTTGCATATTTGCTGAGAGCTTTTGTTGTCCATAGAAAACTAATGGATTCATGTCAGAGTCGTCAAAAGAGTCAGAACACACGATGTAATTTATGGTTCGTTGAGCCCTCTGAAAGAGAAAAAAGCAAATTCGCTTCATTGCGCGATTGTGCCAAAAATGTACACGAAATGCTGACAATTCTGGTGGTGGAATAACAAAGCTCTATAAACGATTCAATGTTAACTTGGGTTTTATGAATGCTTAATTTAATAATTTTACGAACATACACGTCGATAATGCATCTCACATCTTAGCTGTGGAGAAACCTCAGATGTTAAATGAACGGCGTCCAACTCTGCCTAAAAACCCCAATTCCATCTCCAAATAAAATCAGCGCTGCTGCAGTGCGTTTGTCTAGTATTTTCCGTGGTATATGCAAATTATGAGAGGGATTTTGCTCAACTGAACACTGGGCGGATTCTGGAAGATGTTAAATATTTTATTGTACATACAACAAAACTTTGCTTCGTATTCATTTACATTCTGAACATAGGATGGATTCAATATTCAATCAATTAAAGCTTTCACTGTTTCTATTAATTTAAAGCTCTGAATTTTAAATGCCAAATTTCATTTAGCATAATTCAGATTCTCTGTATATAAAACTGCAATCAGTTTCTACTGACTTCTCCCAAATAATTCCAACAACGGCTGTGGTTATCATCAGAATTACGTGTATAAATGTTGGGAAATTCAAAGGAATTTGTTCTGTGAACACCTTAGCCTGTGTGTGACAGTAATTTCCAATATTGACAGAGGAAATTAATGGCAGAGTTTGTTCTTTATCATGAAAGCAAACGTGTAATTTCTTCAAAACAAAAATCGCAGAAGCCCAAATTACTAATTACGTAAAGCAATCCAGAGGAAAATGAGAAAAAATGACACAGAGAAGGTTACGAAATATCCTGACGCTATTTAATTTGGACATTGCATAATTCCGACACAGTGTAATGTAATTTCTGGACATTCAAAAGAGTGAACGAGAGCCAATCTTTAATCTGTGTGACTTCACACCATTGAAATGAGAATCAAATGAGTTTAAAACCCATTTGACATTGAATCAAGGCATACAATAGTGTCCCACAGAACCAACTAACTTCTGAGATTGGCGGCATTACAATAAATCTTATAAACGGCGTGCAAGTCTCTCAGTTATTTCTCTCGTGAATCATGATCAGCTCAAGTATAGACACAATTTACAAGCTATAGCGAAGGGAGTAGAAATTAATAGTAATTATCTACCTGTGTTTGTCAATTAAAATCCCGAAATTCATCAATTTTAAATTGACAATCAAATGACAGTTTCAGTTAATTGAAACCATCAGTAATTACTTAGAGCCATGTTTTTTAATGCATTGCTTGAAAAACTTTAGAAAATCAAAACGAGGAAAAATCCCCAAGTTTTTTCTTAGTTTCATAATATGCAAAGCTTGTGCATTGAAATGATCGTTAGTCTTAAATGTGACTTGTATTTGTTGACATTGTGCATTGTGTGAAATGTGAAATGAACACAAGGAAGGACGCACTGAATTTTAACGAGTGTTGTGTAGCTTTCTTCAGATTTGTATTCAAATATTATGCTCAATCTACTTTCTATTCATGTGACAGCTATAAATAAGGTGATTTGAATGCAAGGTGTGGAAACAAGTATTTAGTATTTATTCATCGATCACGGTCGTCCTTTGAACAACAACTCAAAAGTAATTTTGAGCAGTCTCAAACATTGTCTTGACTCTCATTTCACACCACACAACCACAAACAAACTCTTTGTTCGTATTTGACATATATTATACAAAGGAAAAATACCAGTTTGAAGTCGTCTTTACCATGGTAAATAAATACAAATCCGAAGAAAATTGATCAGACATTTTCATTTTTTGTATATATATGAAAGGAGAAAAGTGAGTTAATGTTTGTGTTGTTGTGATTTCAGTTGGCAATCCATTCCGGACGTTCTGCAGGGCTCCTCTGTTTATTTGCAGTCATGATCTCCGCTCTTTTCCTGGAGATGAGTGAAGCTGCTCCAGCAAAACAGCAGGGGAATAGTCAAGCTGCGGGGGAAAATAAAGCCAGTAGCCCCGCAAATCCCAGTACACAATCTCAATCTCCAGCTTCTGCAAATAGTGCAGGTCAACGTGCACAGGGACAACTCAACCCAAATCCCCAGCCAGTTGCTGCCCGAGCATCGTTGGTTTCTCCTAAAGGAAAATGAAAAGCATTCGAATTTCAAACTAATAAAGTACTTACTGAAAAAAATATACAAATTAATAACACAAAATGAAACAGAAAAACTGTAGATTTTCTTAACTACAAATTCCGTTTCAATTAAAAACTAAGAACTTGGAACTCCTTGTGAGTTCTGAGTTGGCTAGTTATTTTGCCTTTTCCAAGTTCATTATGATTTTGCGTTTGCGGTATATACAAATACCAATATAAAATCTTACCATTAGTGGATACGAAATACATGCACTTTGCTTTAAATGGCGTTCAACTACAACAAAAAGACCAACTTCAAACTTTCTCATTAGCGAGTAAAAGTAAATGCTTCAATCCTTTTATCTTTTTGGAAGAACAAAAAATTACGTTTCATGAAGTCTATGGAGGAGAAAATTTTGAATGATGAGGATAATTTGGCAAAACTTATACAATCAGCTGGAAAAGACCATTGCATTTTTTATGTTATTCAACTTTTGTTGCATTTAGACGCCACTCAGATTTTATATGGTTTGAAAGACTTCCATACAATCAGCTAATTTTACCATCTTCCGTGTTCTCTTGGGTATACACAATAAACCAATTAATTAATTTTAGTAGGACAGCAGAAATTGTGATTTATTGTATTTCAAGTTACTGCGGGAATCCTCATCCGGAATTGATTACAAAAATCTGGGGTTTTATATTCAAATGTAGAGGATTGTGTTGGCTCTGTTCAAATGCGGTCGGGAAGCGGCACTGATAGCCCTTGAGGTCACATTCTGGTAAAATCCTAGTGGTGAGTTGACCTCAACTCGTGTGTTCTCGCCTCTCAAGTTTTTGCTCTCACTTTGATTTGGATTTGAATCCGAGTTGGCTGTGTAATCGAAATTGTTATTTTTACTCCAGTGGTAAACTTTCTTTGCCGTCGGACTCCCCACCGGACTGTTCTCTGTGAAATCCACAACATTTTGCAAAATCCAGGGTAATTAAAAAAGTACCCCAATACTTTGATTTCCATCACTCATTAAATATTCAAATGCTATTTAAAAGGCAAATGGGGATTCTTATACCCAATGAGAAAAGGGTTTCTTGACATGATGAATTGTTGCTTTCGTTGGATTCGACTGAAATCTGCTTGGTTTTCTTTAGCGAGGGCTTCATTTTGGAATTCGCCTGGGTTCCCGGTGGATTTGGAATTATATTAGTGCCCATGGTTTCGGATGCGGGTCTCGTCACGGTTATTTTTGTCGGTGCCATCAGAATCTGACCATTGGCAGTTCGCCGGTTGAACTTGAAAATTGTTACTGGTTTCAGCCGGTCTTCATCTAATTACACACGAAATTAAATTTGCTTTAGTTAGACGCCGCTCAGAATAAAAAGCATAAATTTTTAGGACTGAGCAGGAAGGTAATGCTAGTACAAGTTCTTTTATTGTGAAAGCTTAACGTTTTTCCAGTGTTTTACCTCAAAAAACCATAAAATGGAGTTGTGAATAAGAAAACCCGCCGCATGTCCTTTTTCACTTTTTTGCATACTGTTATGTAGGAAAACATGGGC
>JAIUND010003724.1:0-14674 GCA_034699125.1 Gisinianus flammeolus
GCATACGGAGGCAGCATAGGTTTTTTGGGAGGCAGCATACGGAGGCAGCATAGTCGACGTCTTCCTTACTTCAACCCCTGAAACTCCGTATAATAAATACATATTATATTTACGTATGAGAAAATGACTGCGCAGGCGTATTCAAAGGGGGTGGAGTGTCATTCGGAGCGTTTCCATGTGCGCTGCTCATTGTCGTTCGCTCGCGGGATGACGTTGAGGTACAAATGCTCATACATGTACAGGCCCCTCCTTTTTCAAACGTCCTCAAGGAACGAGAACAACAGTGACAGTGACAATGACAATGAGGATTGGAATTTGGTCACCTGCCTTGACCATGACGAGTGGGACCCTCCGAATTTCCTGTCCTTCCGCTGTCAACGGGGTCAGTTCATTCACAATTCATTCTGGGATTAATATGTATACCGTAAAACTTGAATTAAAAGCAAAAGCCTATATATAGGCTAATAGTGTCTACAATTCTTGAAATTGTTCAAAAAAACCAAGGATAACTCGATAGCTTTACGGTCAATGACTGGACACTATAGATAAAACCAACGACAAAAGAAGCCTAATAATTGAGGTGGGTTTGTAATCTGGAGTAGGTTTTTAATTCAAGTTTTACGGTAGGAGCTTAGTATTTCGTCTGTTAAGTTCACAAACGAACTATAATTATGATTCCTTAATTTCGTTGACCTGCGCCAAAGGTCAAACGGTTCAAGATGGAGCTGTGGGTCCTTCAACATGATTGTCCGCCATGACATTTTCTGTCACCCTGAATTTTTTCAGAATTTTCCCCACAAAGACGGACGCAGTCGTCGCATTTCCACAAATTAAGGAAAATCGTTAGGTATACATATATAGTTCGCTTGTGAACTTAACAGACGATATTGTGTTTTTCAGAGCCGTACGAATATTGTGGAGAGAAATGGGGAGCATTCTGGGACGTGTACAATTCCGTGCATAAAATCTTAATTTCCGTGATTTGTGCCCTCGGATGTCTCACCAATCTCCTCAATTTGATCATTTTGACGCGGAAGAAGATGCGGAATCCACTGAATACCATCCTCACGGCACTCTCCATCACGGATTTCCTATTTCTCCTCACTCAACTCGCAACTCAAGCCGCCGTCTTCTACCGAACGGATCATGGGGATGAGCGGACTTCCTATCGGGAAATGGCCGAGTGGTTGACCCAACAAATATTCTTCTATGTTCGTATATTATAATTGTTTGCCAGTGTAAAATGGGGGTTTACTTCACAACAGTATGGAATTTAAAGAATTATAAATCCAAAGCGGGAATCGAAAGTACGTATGTACAGGTGGATTTGATTTCATATTTCATATTTCATTTCCTGCTCTTCCACACTTGGTCCATTTACCTGACGATCCTCGTCGCCATCTGGCGTTTCGCGGGAGTCGCCTATCCCCTTAGAATTCGGAGGTGGTGTACGGCTCGGATGGCTCATCGGGCTATTTTCGGAGCGATCCTGAGCAGTGGCCTTCTACTTCCGGTTATGTATGGGGGCTTCCGGCTGGAGAAAAAGGACTGGGGCAATGACAATGACAATGACAACTCCACTGAGGAGGAGAAGATGGATGACGATGACGATGCCGCGCTTGGTCCGGATCCGGAATACATTCCGACCAAATCCGAGCTGACCACGCACCTTTTATTCTGGGTTTACGCGTGAGTGTGTGCGACATCGACAGGAAAAAAACAATTGAGAATTATGGCGGGAAATTTTAAATTTTAAATTTTACACCTTTTCCGTATTGATTTGTTTTGTTTTTCCGGTTCGTTCGTCACATTTGACCATTTACATGTGTATATTTCCTCATTTCCACAGGGTGATGATCAAAATCGTTCCATGTTTGGTCCTCACGTTCTTCACCGTGGCCATCATTTCCTGTTTGATGAGAGCCAGCCGGAATCGAAAGAAACTAATGGCGGGAACGGAGGAGGAGGAGAAAGAGGTGGTTCAACTCGAAGAATTGAAGGATGATGGGAAAGTGGAGGAGGGAAGAGGCGAAAGTTGTTTGAGTAGCAGGAAAAACAAAGAGAAGGAGAAAGTCCAGTTTCAATTGGAGTTTGATCGGACCACTCGAATGCTCCTGGCCGTCCTCATTTTGTTCATCGTGACGGAGACGCCGGATGCTGTCATCTCCATTCTCTATGTCATCTCCACCACCAAGTTCTCAAACGAATGTGTAGTTCCCATCGCAGCTTTCCTTCTCATTCTCGAGTCCTTGAGTTGCGTCCTCAGTTTCTTTGTGTACATCACCATGAGCGACTCTTTCCGCTCCACATTTCTCCATCTCCTCAAGTCCAAATGGAAATGCTACTATAAGGGATGATTTCTTTGGTTTCCCGCGGCGCATCACAAAAACAAAACCCACATCACAATACTTTATTTCTAATCCCTTGCACTAGCCTAGGCTTTTAATTCAAGTTTTACGGTATAGGAGCTTAGTATTTCGTCTGTTGAGTTCACAAACGAACTATCTGTGTAATTATTTTCCTTAATTTCGTTGACCTGCTCCAAAGGTCAAATGGCTGAAGATGGAGTTTTGGGTCCTTCGACATTATTGTCTGCCATGACCTTTTCGGGGCACCCTCAATTTTGTCAGAATTTTACCCACAAAGACGGACGCATTTCCGCAAATTAAGGAAAATCGTAATAGTTCGTTTGTGAACTTAACAGACGATTTGTATGATATGATGCACTAGTACCATTGTTAATCAGTTCAATTTACCTGACCTGATTTGACATAATAATTGGTCTACGTTTTCTCTATACAGAGACTTGTACACAATAAAATGGATTTGCTGTAAATATTCACTCCACTTAAACACAATTTACAAACTTATTGTTAATGATTTGAATCGTAATATAGTTTGAGTCACAGTCGTTTTCAATCTGTTGAGTGTATATTGACATGAATATGAATTTATCACGACTCATCACGTTGATTTTCTTTTTCGCAAGAGAAACTTTATGCATAATCTATATATAGGTATGACAAAAAATACCGTGTTTCGTGTTTTGCTTGTAATACACAGCTGGCTGTTTTACATATAGAGAAACGCACAGAACACGAAATTCACAATGGAAATCTCCATTACAAACGATTTTTGGCATATACTTTTCATGGGGGAAAACACAGGGAATTGGTTTCATTTAATGTCCATACATATTTTATACTGACAACTTTTAAACTGTTGAAAAGAGACGAGCCGGGATTTTATACACACATCTTTTGATTCCCAATCGCTTCACATTCAAACAAAAACACCTAAACTGAGTGCACAAAAGTGTGTGGTTCCAATTCGGAAATGTCAATCTGGCTCTCGTCTGTCTCACTTTCCCCCCTTTCCCTCATTTTACTGGCTATGGCTGTTCAGGTCCGAAAATCCTCGTTTTTCCCCGCGTCTCCAATTGAATGTTGTGACGCCACCAAAGTCAAATAAATATATACAACAGTTGATCCTTTTTTTACTGTAGAAATTGATGATTTCGATTTCTGTTTCTGTGTATGTTTTGGTTTTGGTTTTGGTATCTATATTTCATATTTTTGTATTTTTTATGACAATATAGGTGACGTCTGGAGCGCCGTTGACCCAGCAGAGAATGGACACGGTGGCGGTCTTGACCCGTCTCGGTCAGCTCACACTTACCAATTCCGAGATCCGACGGGGTTTGGACGAGTCCATGCGGCTTCTCAAGAGAATTCGGAGGATGCCCGAGGTCAACTCGGCCCTCGTTCATTTCCTCATGATTCAAGCGGCGGGCGTGAAGGAGTCGGCGGATGACTTTCATAGGGAAAATGAGGCTCTCAAGTCCACTTTGATCGATTTGAATCAAGGTCCAGGGAGTCACTATCATTATCACTATCGCCATGCCATGGGTGAGGCAGCGGCCAAAGTCCTTGGAGCCCTGGAAAAAACGGATAAATTGGCCAGAGTTTTTCATTCCTCATTTGATACGGCCATTCGGACGGGGCAACTCGTTGCCAATGTACATTAACATTAACATTAAAATTAAAATGAAACAAATCCACATTTCACATGTATATACTGCACCAATTTCCACATGTTCCATGGCGTTGTTGTTCTTCTTTTGAATTAATAATGAATGTGGAGTTCAAAAAAGTCATGTGAACTTCCCTGTAATTCTATAATTCATGAGACATTTTGTGCTCATTCTCTTTTCTCTCGGTTTCTGTGAGTGTGCCGGGCATAAAAATAGAACTTGTCATTCGTGAAATGCGGCATAAATAGACATCACATCCAAATGTGTAAATAGAGTTTAAAATTGAATGCAAAAGGGATTATATATAGAAATGGAAATACCTATAAGGAAATTGTTGTGTGCAAAATTGTTGTGCTCGGGAATTTAACGAGGATTTTAATATAATTTAATGAGGAGTTTTACAACATTCACCTTGACAAGCTGTGGACTCTGGAAATATAGATATACTGGACGCGCGAGAAATAATGGCTTATTAAATCATCACTTAAGTTAGGGAGCGAAGCTCCCCTTATTCTATTCGGTTGTGTGTCTGTCTGTCTGTCCATTTCACGATAACTCGGGAACGGATTGGCCAAATTACATGCGGTTTTTTTTATTGTCATTGTCATTGACTGCATCAGTGACGTAAGAATTTTGGTGACCCTGGGGTCAAAGGGGGCCGAGATACCCGCATTTGACCCCCCTGGCTTAGGGGTTAAGTTTGCTGACTTCCAGAGTGAGGTCCTAGGTTCGAATCCCAGTAAGGGCAAAGGCATTTTCACAATTTTTTTTCCTTTTCGGGGTACGAAATGATGGATAATCATATTGTGTGACTTAAATATCCGAAAAAACCGAATTCGGAGTTTACCCGGGTATCAAAGGGATTTTCGAGAAAAGACAAGGGGATGGAAGGAAAGTGATTGCAGTCGGATGAACGGAGCACCCGACCGGAGCGCTCCCTCCGGGTGCGTAGTGAAATGGGGCGCAATCACGACTGACGTTTGAATGTGCGGACAAACGGACAGACACTTAAAGTTTTAAAGAGAGGCTTCGCTCCCTTTTGAGGTACTCCTGTACCAATGTTTATTATTTATACTTTTTTTTTTCTGGCCACATTAGTTGATCACAAGGCTTAAATGAAATATTATACGTTCGAGTGTATATTATGATGACAGTTAAGTTTAAATTTAAATGAACAGTCCACATGATTTCTCTGTGTCCCGATATATATTCATTATTCATTCGGCGTTAGGTAAATTGAGGTGTGTGTCAGTCGTCATCCTCATTTTGTCCATTCAGCACTCAACTTTCCTAATATACTTATATACATATAGATATCCAATTTGAATTTGGATTTGAGTTATATATAGTCGAGGACAAAATACAAATCCCCCAAAATCTAAAAGAGAAATCCAAAAGTTTCTGCGAATGCGTAAGCTCAAATTGTTTTCATAATAATCACACAGTTACAAAAAACCACAGGTTTTGTTTTTGCTTTTTTTAATTTTATTTATATTTCCTTTTTCCTCTCTGTTTTTGTTTTTATATATCTGTATATATATTTGAGGACTGCATCACACACACAGTTTTCCATTTGAAAGTGCGGAAGGATCGGGACAAATGGACGGACTTGGACGCCGACTCTAATTCGAACAAAACGCATGGTGACAAGGACAATGACAGGACAAAGATTTTGCCCGGGAAATGTGAAAAACGGGTAGGAGTCCCTAATACTACCCGTAAGGATACATGGGAGACTTTTCAAGCGCTCCATCTCCTGGACCCCAGTAAGTCCTCACTCCTCCACACAACCTCTCAATCCTCAAAAGAACAGTCGAAACATATCGTCTGTATATAAGGTTCACAAAGGAACTATAATTATTTTCCTTAATTTCGTTGACCTGGGGCCAAAGGTCAAACGGTTGGAGATGGAGCTGTGGGTCCTTCGACATTATTGTCTGCCATGACCTTTTCTGTCACCCTGAATTTTTTCAGAGTTTTACCCACAAAGACGGACGCAGTCGGAGCATTTCCGCAAATTAAGGAAAATCGTTATAGTTCGTTTGTGAACTTAACAGACGATAATATTATTATTATTATGGCTTGATTTGATCGTTTAAAACAACTCAATTTTTTTGGGGTTGATTCTGAACTTGGAAGGCGTTCCAGGGCACAACGACGTTTTGACATGGTCCAGCGGGAAATGGGGAAAATGGTTAGAACAACGTCAAACTGAACTGGGAGACTCTAAATCTAAATCTAAATCGAAGCATGAAGAGGAGCTCATGGACTCCTCCTCCACACACACACTCCATTCCGTCCTCATCGCCACTCCTCAAGACATCCTTGATTCCTTCAATGGACATCCAAAGCGGGTAATTCAAACATTCAAAGATTCCAATCCCAACTGTGTGCCACATGAACATTTTAAATTACATACCTAACAGACAAATGGAGATATTAATTGGTTGGATCTTTGAGTGTTTGTATTTGTATATTTGTGTTTGTATATATATAGTACGATTTAATGGGGCGGGATTACTGGAGTGGTCAAGCCTTCTCAATGTACCTCCTCGACTTCCGTCCCCATCAGAACCAGCAGCACAACCATCAGCAAGTCCGCGTCTGCAAGCCCGTATTTTTCGTCGCCACTCTGGACAAATCCCATCGTCCGATCCACTTCAAATTATTTAGCAGTCGTCAAGCAGACGCGCATTAAAGCGTCAATCTAAAAAGTCATTGCGAGTTCAACATCCTCTGCCTCAATTTGAGGCCCTCAAACAACTCATGGACGATCACACACATCACAGAGCATCAAATAAATGATTCAATTCCAATCAAATTCCTCGCTCATCTCTCGTCAAAGAAACATTAATTTTGAACTTGTATACACATATTACACGATATATAATTTATTACAAATGTACACATTTACATATATAAAGACATAAAGACAACGAATGAAATATCAACAAGTTTAAAAATGGTTATTACGTAACAATTTTGGGTCTCCATAAAGTGGAACACGTTGTTGGCTTCGGAAGCGAAGTAATATTGTTTCTTTTGTCCGTCCGTCTTCTACTACCAAATGTGGAACAACTAATAGCAATGGACCCTGGAACGAATCTATGGGACAAACGTTTAAAAAACGCTCATTTGAATTTCCCATTAAACGACAAACGTTTATGAAACGTTTATTTGAATTTCCCGCCAAAAGGGAGAAAAGAGGACAAAGTATGTACGCTAATGGAAGTGATGGAGGACAAAAAGGGACAAGAGGGGACAAATGGGCGGAGCATAGGATGAAACTGCGCAGTGGAAAATTCCATGTGCTGTATAGGGACTAAGCGAGCGGCATATATATATATAGGAGTTGGCTACCCTACATGATACATGGGACTATATGTAGTCAAGTGGCTATGTAGTGCACTGCTGTGGGTCTTGTGACCCATCTGACCAAGGTTCAATTCCACGCTGAGTTGAAACTTTTTGTCCTTGCCTTTCTTGACTGATATGTCTTAATCATATGGAAAATTCCATGTGCTTAAGCATACCGAGTAGAATAGAGGCGATGGAATGTGCGAGAAAAGCTAACTGCGCAGTTATCAATTCTATATAGCTATATAGTAACTAACTATATGCTATGCTATACTGCTTGAGAATGGGTAACTGCGCAGTATATGTATACAAGCGTTGCTCCAATCCACACGCATATCCAGCCCGTATGTAAATGCGTGTGTGGAAGAAGAAGACGTTTATGACGAACACCGTAAGAAAAGGTATCATTCACGTAAAATCACTTTTTTGCATATTTATGGACAACAGAACATGGAGAATATTTTAGGACAAAAGTACAAACCACATTTTGACTGACCGAAAGTAATTGAAGATTGTCGTTAAACTTCTCCAAAAATTCGAAATAAAAGTGAACCGATGATTTGTGTGTATAATTTAAATTCAATTACAATCAGTGAGAAACTTATTTACGGGCCAAACAGCCGAGAATATTCAAGGCGCTATAACTCAGAATCTATATAGGTTTACCTAAATGATCCCTTTTCTTACGGTGTTCTTCATATATAGGGAATCCCTATACGTTATATATATACTTCACCGTCGGATAGCATGATGGGAATATTTACGAAACGGAGTGGAAAATTCCATATGCTTAACACATAGGAAGAGGGACGGACGGACAAAATGAATACACATGCAGCTTCGCTTCCTAAAAGCTGTCAAATGTATACTAGAGCATGCAATACAAATTCAAATTCAAATCCGCCACCCCGCCCTTTTTCATTAGTATCCATGTATATATATATGTATGGGTGTGCAAATGAACATGATTACAATTATATATACACCACACAAACAAGTTCCATGTATGTATGTATATATATATGTACGCCTCAAAGAAAACATAAAAGAGCAGTCGTTAATCTGTGACTTCTGAATTTTCCGGTTTCATCCTCTCCACACACGCACATACAGACATATAATCTCACCATTTTAATTATTACTCAACAAAGGACAAAGACTCTGTGGACGGCTGTGATGTGAATGACGACAATAACAACAACAACAATTAGAACTATCTGTAAGGATATATACTTCTGTGCGTCACGGAAAAACCTCATTATATATTACCTCCTCGCGCATTAATTGAAAACATTAGACTATACTCTCGCCTATAAACTCATATATACTTACGTAAATAAATATAAACTCCTTCGTGACGACAGCGTGACGACAATTCCTGCCTCTCTGCATGTCATCACATGCATGCACATCCGTACCTTATTATCCTCACACTGCCTCCTTTCAGGATTATATATAGGATTATACATGTACAAAAATATGTATATTAATTAATATATGACTATTATACTCTCCTATTTTTAATTCTGTATTTTACTTGTGTCATTTAAACAACATTAGCCAGGATAATGATGGGCGTGACTTCAAATCACGAGAAAAGCTTATAGAATTAAAAAAACTAAAAAGGAGAGTGAGTCCATTAACATTATCACGTGATATCACAGAGTATCAGAGACGGATTGTGTGCCATGACTCTGTGTCCGCGGTCTCGTCTCACACGCACACACATACACGCACACGCATAGGTCCCAATCTAAATCACCTCATTAGCGTATATATATATATAATAAGTAATATGTCGAATGCGCGGCATGGAAAATTTAAGGATTTCAATTTTTCCATTAAATTCCCAATATGCTAATTAATGAACTGCATATGCGAGGTGTGTGTGCATAATGTATTGATAAATCATGAGGAGGCATATACACTATATATACACAAAAATAGAAATCCCTTTATGATTTGCCGAGAGTCATAATGACAGCCATTAAAAAAAATCCTGAAAACTGAATGTGTATTTAACCGGCCGTCTTGCCTTCAGAAACATAACATTGTTGTTCCGCAGCCTCATTGAACACGACGTCGCTCCACATTCCCGTCAACATAAAACAACAAGAAAAGACCAAAGGCAACAAGAACAATACAATATACAATACAAT
This sequence comes from Gisinianus flammeolus, assembly GCA_034699125.1. Taxonomy (NCBI): domain Eukaryota; kingdom Metazoa; phylum Arthropoda; class Collembola; order Symphypleona; family Katiannidae; genus Gisinianus; species Gisinianus flammeolus. The sequence continues at coordinate 9,550 of JAIUND010003724.1, forward strand.
ATAAAAACAGGAGGAAAAATGAAGGTGAGGATTATTATTATTATTATTATTATTAATATTATTGATACTCCATTGGATTTTGAATTGAATTGACAATGAGTTTTGAATTGAGTGTCTGTGTTTGTTTCTTTTGTCTCTCCATCACACATGCACACATCAGGGGATTTTTGGGATTGTATTTGGAGTGATGGCGTGTGGGTGGTTGGTGGGTGGGGTTCCATTCGAGGGGAGTGACTCTGGCGCCGTGTACACAGTGAATGGGAGGACGCACATTGTGGGGCCGAGTGGGAGCATTGAGACGGACTCGGCTCAAGTCGTTCAAAGTGGTCAATCCGCAGATCGGGATTCCGCCTCGGGCGCATCACTCCCCCTCGCAGCCTCCTCCGTCCAGCAATCCGCCCGGCCTCTCCCAGCAGCAACAGGAGGAGCAGCAGTTTCCGTCCCACAAGTTCAATTCTCTGCCGCATCTCTTCCAGCATCACAATACAATACCTATTCTCAATCCTCAAGTGTCCCCGTTGTCCCTGTGTACAAAGCCGAATATCAACTCCTCCAACCTGTTCCAGCCGGCTCACGCCTTCGTAAGCACAGTATAGCTGAATTCCTTGCAAATTTGAAATCCCCGCCCGCCGCCTCTATCATTTTATAATTCTGTAGTTCTCTGTATATACTGAATTGACTATAAATTTGTTGTTAAATATTGATGATTTTTTTCTGTGTATGTATATATGTATGTGTTTATATATAGGATTGGGGACGAGTCCATGTGGGACTCCGACGCTGACTCTGGCTCCGAGTCCATGTGCGATGACAGCTTTTAGAGGACAGGAAGGTAGCTCTGCTGCTGCTGGGGGTGGTGGTGGATCCGGAATCGTGGCCGTGGGAGACGTTTCCGGGGGCTCTGTTTTGGGCGTTGGCGGGGATGCTGGCAAATAAGTGTATATATAAATATATATATATATATACATATATACAAAAAGAGGACTCGCAATTTAATTGACAGTGTCGATTGTCATTGGGAGGACTCATTTGTTTTGTGTGTGTTGTGAATATGTGTTTGCATGTGTTCATGTAATGTAATATGTTTTCCCGCTATACAATTAAAAAAACTGTCGTTGCTCAAAGCTCAAGATTTAAAGTTCAAACGGTCTCGGAGCATTCATTGTGGGGTTCATTTTATTATTTGATTTAGCTCGCATATATGAAGAACACCGTAAGAAAAGGAATCATTTACGTAAACCTATATATATTAGAATACCCCTTACAATAATATAAAATAATATTAAACCCACCAACAAATTCAAGTTCTTTGTCTTCCTTTAAACAGTTTGAGGAGATTCTTTTATTTATTAACTACTTCAATTTGACCGTTCTCTTGGACCAATTTTGGAACTTTAAGGCTTCAACTAACGTTTTTTCATAATCATAATATTTTTGTTAGATTCTCTTCCAATTCGTTGGACTTTACTTTCTTTTGCAGCGCCTGGAAAAATTTGACAAAAAGGTGGCCTTTCATATTGCCAATTGTGTTCATGCCGTATGCCGCAACATACACGTCACGATGAAGAATATCCATAGAAACCACCTGGTTCTCCAAGGATTATATACACAACGAATATTTTAGTTTTTTGGAACAAATAAACTTGGAACAAAACGTCCCTCTAGATTTTCGAGAAAACACGAACATTCATTTTATATTTGACTTACATTAGCTATAAACATGGCTTGGGATTTGTTTTGTAAATTCCCAACTGCAATTATTTCTGGATGGACTTTATTTGTCTGATGTCAATTCCTTTGCATTCAAAACCACTTGACCACTGATCCGATGAACATTTGTTTCTTTACCATTTCTATATACATTCACCACCACACTTGACTAAGAAATTAAAAAAATAGACTTTTTACATTTTAAAAAAACTGTATACATCATTCTTTGAGACATATATATACCTTGGAGGTGTGTTTCAAGTTTTAAAAAAACACCTTACAGTCTGATGAAGAAGCTTTGCCTTCACAACTGTGTGTGCCCCGGTCATAAGAATATGGTTCTTGTCTCATTCCCATAAAACGTGCAAAAACGGCGTCAGCTGGAAAGCCTCCTCCTCCTTCCCCTCATCATTGGCGTTGTGATCACTCCACAGCTTGTTGTTCAGGCCCTGCCAAAGTCGGGACTGAGCAAGGACCTGGATTTGAGTCAGTTTGTTTATCTCCCATCTGAATACCAATTCTGTTTCGTTCATGTACATTCCTTGGAGTTTTTCTCTTTTCCAACCACCACCCCTACGAACTTGTCCAACATCACCAGTCCACTCTGGCTCACCGCGCTCAAGTACGACGTCACATTTCGCGCATGGCAATCCTACATCCCCAACGATTCCTACCGCTCTAGCGTCGCCCCAAAAATGTTTGAAACAAAAAATTCGGGGTGCTTCATTCAAATTCTGTTCCCACCACCACGGAAAAAATCAATCCAGAGGTTGTCCTCATTTGGAACCGATTTAGCAAGAAAATAAAGCTTTGGTCGAATGGTCGGTACTTTGTAGAGGACTTGAACAAGGATAGGCCTTGTGCAATGTCTTTAGGAATGGGATCCGCGTACACCGTATTCCTCCTCTCTCGTCAAAGTACAAAGGCAAAGACCATCAGCCTGAGCAGAATAAAGAATCTCAAAATAAATAAATTGGTGCACAACGGGATTTCCCACTTTGTGTTCTTCTACGAAGAAGCGGAATGGACGGGACGCTTGTTTTCATCGAGCGTTCTGGATTGGCAAACCATTTCATTCAAATGTGGTGGAGAAACGTTGGCAAAATGTCCTTCAGCAATGCAACTCACCTCGAAGGTAATACAAATACTAAATACAACAAAGTACATGATGACGAAACCGTCCGTTCTTTCCCCTTTGATTCATATTATATTATATTGCCATTTTGTTTTCAAAAATGTATTAAAGATGTTTAGTACGGGGCGGATGGAACGGATCCCTGTGAATATAGTGGATACATATAAATGGTCGAGTAGCCCCGAGTCTCCCTTCGAGCGCCTGCGTTCTCCATGGGACTTGTACAATTCGGTCCTCAATTTCATGTTGAGGGGTCTGAACGTCTCGGATCATAGCCAGAGCCGGAAGAGAAGTAAAATTGTTCAATTTCTATGGTACTACATGAGCGATGTGATCACAGGGAATAACTGGAACGACAACTCAAATACGGAATTGATCTACACTGGACTCTGGCACTACAAACTCATCACATCCGATGGGCTCACTCGAGGTCAGGGAGACTCCTTGACCATATTTACATCCTCGTACCAATGGAGCGTCTGGCTCCATCTTTTCCTCACCCTCTCCGTCTCAACCCTCTTCCTGTCCACACTCATACGGAATGTAGAAGTATAAGTACAATCACCAATTGGAATTGGAAGGCCGTTCAATCCTGCCCGTTTTTTAAATCTGATCGACGTGGTCAGTTTCTGGAATTGTAGGATCCTCATCGAGCAGTGCGATGAGGACATACCCGTGGAGACGTTCCAACTGGAAAGCCGGAATCGGCAGAGGATCCACCGGATTTCTAGGATCATTCTTGGTGTCTGGCTCCTCATGGGTTTGATCCTCACCAACGCTTACAAAGGTATGTATCGTCTGTTAAGTTCACAAACGAACTATATAAGGATTTTCCTTAATTTGCGAAAATGCTCCTACTGTGTCCGTCTTTGTGGGTAAAATTGTGAAAAAATTCAGGGTGACAGAAAAGGTCATGACAGACAATAATGTCGAAGGACCCACAGCCATTTGACCTTTGAAGCAGGTCAACGAGATTAAGGAAAATAATTATAGTTCGTTTGTGAACTTAACAGACGGTATATATCGTGTATTCGGGATGATTACTGTTCAGTCAACAAGGTGCAGGGAAATCAAGTTTTTTGTCTTTGTCAGGGATCGTTCAAAATGATTAATCAACTTGTGTGATGTTCAATATATAGGGATCATTAAAGCAACCTATACCGCTCCATATCCGCTACAAACAAAGTGGCGTGACGCATCCACATTTTTTGATGACGCAAACCCTTTGAATTTCTCCATCTACACCAGTTATCGGGACCTGGATTGCGAACGCTCCCTCGGATCCAATATTACCTCCAGTTTGTTCCGCATGAATATAATATTTAATAATACACCGATCACGATGCGACTATATCAAATGATGGACAGCCTCCAAAGGAAATGTACAAAGGATTGCCCCATAAGGAATCCTCCCTCCTACGAAGAGTCTGGTTGTGACACGTACCCTTCCTGCTCCCACCTCTGGCGTCATTACCAACTCATTAATACGTTGAAGCTCAACTGCTCCGAACATATTCAAAAAGTAATCCCATCAAAACTCCATCGGGATCGGACGGTTCTCCTTGTTCCTCGTAAAGACTTTGAATTTTACTGGAGCATGTTCAAGAATGCAATGCGAAGGAATGGGACACTAAAGTATGCCCACAATGGCAGGTTGAATGGAGACCGAATGGAGTCCGACAGCCTTTAGTGTCCCCACAGGCTACACGATTCGACATGGTCTCCATCCACAACGACCGAAACACTTGAGCAAGCGGATGAAAACGCTCGTACACTCTGGGATTTATGAACTTTGGGCCGCTTGGAATCAGCTCCGATTCCATCCGGTCAAGAGTGTTTTCGAGGACTACCTTGACGAGTCCCTTGAGGGATTCCGAACACTCTCGTTTGTCAATTCTTCCGTCGGCTTAGTCTTTAGCGTTCTCGTTGTGTTTTGGGGGATTTGTGTCAGCGGGTTTAGTCTCCATTTGCTTCATAAGCATCGTCATTGTATTAGGACAGAGTTCCTGGGCATTTTGAAGCGGAATCAGCATTCCTGCACCCGTTGTACAATATTTGAAATAATGCATATATCGTCTGTTAAGTTCAAAATCGTACTATAATTTATTTCCTAAATTTCGTTTGACTGGGGTTGACCTGCTCTGGAGGTCAAAGTATTAGAGATGGAGCTGTGGGTCAATCGATATTATTGTTCGTCATAACATGCTCTACAATAATGTCGCTTGACCCAAAGCTCCATCTCTAATACTTTGATCTCCAGAGCAGGTCAACCCCGGTCAA
>JAIUND010003725.1:0-14673 GCA_034699125.1 Gisinianus flammeolus
AGCAGGTCAACCCCGGTCAAACGAAATTAAGGAAAATAATTATAGTTCGTTTTTGAACTTAACAGACGATATATAGTTTGTTTACCCGCTCCGATGATCCAAAGGACAGGTCCTTGTCCTAATGAGAAAGCCACAACAAAGACGATGAGACTGACCAAAGGTAGCCAAGACAAAGAGCTCACATCCGCTCCCGTCTCTTTCACATAGAAGAAAGCTCCAATGGAAAAGGATCCAAAACCCACAAATACTGTTGACAGAACCAATAGGATTTTCCTCCCCAACTTCTCAATGAGAAAAATACTGGAGAAAGTAGCCACATTCAATGTCACAGCCACAATGATCGAGGACAAATGACCAGATATTTGAGCATCTGGTCCCAAAGCCATCTCAAAAATGGTGACTGTATAAAAATTGACTCCATTTATCCCGATGACTTGCTGGAAAATCATCAAACCAAATACAACCAAAGTCGATTTGACCATCCCTGGCTTTGAAAACTCCAACTTGAGCGATTCCCAGGAATTCTTTGATATTGATATTGATATTTCTTCACAGGATGATTTCGTATCCTCATCCTCATCAAATTTCCCATCTAACTTTTTATTCTGATTCTGATTTTGATTTTGATTCAAATCCATCTCAATTTCCAGCCCTTTTGAAATGCTCTCACAATTATAATGATTATGATTATAATTGAATTCCGTTTTGAGTTGATCAAATGCCAATTCACTACTTTTCGTATCTCCATGCAAACGATAATGAGCTTTCCGAGCGTCTTCCAATCTCCTTTTACGGAGAAGCCAACTCGGGGATTCTGGCGTTGATATGAGAAGGAAAATCCCCGGAATTACTAAAGTGGAGCAAGCCAAAGCCGTTTCTCTCCAGTCAAAAAATGAGCCTAGAACGAAACTTGTCAGGATCCCCACGACAATGAAACACTGTGGAAGAGTGCCCAACGGACCGCGGAGATGTACAGGAGCAGTTTCCATTATATAAACGGGAGCAACGGACGTAGAAATCCCCATCGCCAAACCGCCTGTTAATTGCACACACACAAAAAAAAAAAAAAAAAACATTTTTTATTAATTTGACCTAACAAAAAAGTTAGGTAATTTTATATGTAAATGGAAAGTTTTGACGGCGGACCCAGAAATCGTCCAATGTAGACGACGGAAAGGACGGGCGAGAAAGCTGTGAGGAGCCAGGACATGAGGAAAATCGGTCCACTTAAGTAAAGGGATGAACCACGTGGTCCAAGATAATCCAGAGGAATCGGAGCAAGGATGCTCCCAAAAAATGCTCCTAATGGCGTCAAACCACCTGCAACCCATAATATTTAATAATAATCATCATCATCACAATAATCACACGTTATTATCGTAAGCTTGAATGATGATCCGATTCCGATGCTAATTAATAAATTAATGAGTTGACTTTTGACTTTTGACTTACTAATCCATGAAGTTTGAGTGTCAGTTAATTGCCGGAAGTCTTCATCATGATTCCGGCCGAATGTCAGTCGATTTTCTCTCCATTTCCCATTTCCATCCAATTTGACAAAACTCGACGAGTTTGAGTTTGAGTTTGACGTTAAATCTTGATTTTGATTTTGATTTTGATCTTGGCCATCCGGGAATAAAATCAGTTTTGCACTGGAAATTGGTGAAGCTGTAGACTTTTCATAGTCCATCATCATCCCATTTTCTTTCATGGAGGGCAGAGCGGAGGAAGTGTACCCCAATAGATTTCCACCACAAACACAAAAGTAACAAACTGCAACTGCTACAAATATCTACAGAAAAAAAAAAAAAAAAATCCCAAAAGTTTCAAAGGGGGGAATTCTAAAAGTGGATGGATGTAATTTCCTATACATATATAATTTACCTGTGGGAATGAATTTCTTTTGCTGGTAGTGTCCGATGACGATGAAGACGTGGACCAAGTGTAGATCCTGTCACTCTCCGTCAACGACATTTCCCCCTTAAAATTGTCTAAAATATACTCGAGTCTTTCAATCTCAATTTCAAAAATCTCCTTGGATTTTCAATTTCCAATTTCCAATTCCCACACCACAGTCACTGGATGAAAATGGTTTTGGATTTTGTTTTTTCCACCAAGTTTTTACACATTTTACACAAAAAATATGACGCGTGTCTTGAGAACACACAGACACTTGAAAAATAATATATCTTAGAAAGAGAGAAAACTGTTAAAGGGTATGGCGAGAATGTTGACAATTGGGAGGTCAAAGTCAAAGTGAGACACGTGGGAATAGAATTCAACAATTAAATGACCAAAATCTACTAGGATTTTATTGATATATGTCTGGTTTGGTTTGGTTTTAGCTTTAGCTTTATAGTGTTCAGTGCTCTATACAGTTCAATGCAATGCAGTGCGATGCGAGACGAGGAGTTTGACGTGGGTGTAATTTAATAACGATATTTCCTCGTCGATATATTCAATTTCAACTTGTTTTTATGTTTTTCGTTTTTTTTTACTTCGTTGTGTTCTTTATTTTGATTCTATATTTGGTCAATCTCTCCTTCTTCATTCTCTCCTCTGCATTTGACTCTTCTATATATTGTGGATTTCCCTTTTTATATTCCTTTTAGAAATTGAGCAAGTTTTATTTATACTATGTGTGTGTGTGTGATGTAACAATGTCTTTGAACTCTTTCAAGTAGAGATTTACAATGACAATCCAACAATCCATCTCATCACATCCATTTGTCTGATTTCTATTATTTCCATTATTCCGGTTAACTATTCACTCACTCTCTCGCTACAGATATTTAAAGGCTAAATAAATAATCCCTACGCTTTATATATAGATAATTCCCTCATAAAACTATATGATACAATCTATATAATAAGTACGAATTTATTTGCCCACCGTTTCGTCTGTTTAATCCTACTCCAATTAACCAGTTATTTTTTTAAAATTTCACACGATATCATGTACACAAAATTTCACATTTGTTATATTCATGTAATTTGATATTCGCATTCGCATTCGCATTAGGAATTGAATTGGAGCTGAAAAGAGTCAAAATATCTATACTCAAAATGAGACGACAATAATAACGAGCGATAACATATCAAATGACATAATTATAATTATAAATTATACATCAAAGAATCTCGAGGACGAGGAGATCTCCCTTTAAAAATAAATAAAATAATAATTATTATTATTATGTAATTTGTACTGCAATTGCAGTTTCTATATATACACTGGATCTCTGCAATTGCAGTTTCTACACCTCACTTAACTTGAATTCACATACATAGTAGGAAATTATATAACTTTATTTGTTGTTCGCTCAACCACAAAACTATAGATAAATATACACGAGCGGAGGAAACCTATGTATATATATATTATTATACCTGATACTTTAATACCTACTTGAATTTGAATCCTTTGCACTGATTTTGCATTCTAAAGTTAATATTCTGTAGTCTGTAGTATATACATATTTCGCTTCGGGATTTAAATTATGTTGGGGACAAACGAGAAAGGACAAACGTCCATGAACTTTTGTTCTGTAAATACTTACTGTAAATACTTACTGACGATGAGGAATTGACGCTCTACACTCGTCTACACTGTCAACGTGACTCTATGCACATGTTTTATTGTCAAAGATTCAAGTTGGAAGGGCAAAAGTTAAATGTTGAAAAAATATATTTAATATGAATGTGATCTGTCAGCCTTGAGAAATTGCTATAATAATAATATTTTCCTGGCAATTTCCCTATACAGATACTCATATCAAAACTGACCTCTCGCACAATAATAAAGATTTGAGAAGAAGAAGAAAAAAAAGGAATACAAAAAGTGTGGTGAGTCGTCATAATAAAATAGAATATATTTTATTTTATTTGACAGTATCCTCTGTGCAAATGATTGCAAATTCTTCCCCTATATTTCCTTCACTGACTAATACACAGACTATCTAATTGCACAATCTACAAACTACAAATATATGTGAATGCAAAACAAGAAAATAGACAATGCTCCACTTCCTCTGAGTTCTGACTTTGGATTAGTCACAACTCGGAATCGCGGAATCACAGTATTCAAGTATATTCACAGTATTCAGAATTACCGAGGCAAACTGTGTATGAAAAAACTGAGAGAGCTTTTCCTATATACTTTCCAAAAAGTTCCTTGGACTTGTTTTTCCCCGTTTTTTTTAGTGTAGAAACTCCACATCGATCAATCCATGTGCTAACCTCATGTCTCCATCGTATATACTATAATATTGCATGAACAATTTTCATCTCTCTCTCTCTCTCTCTCTGCACTCCCCATGTTACAAACTTGTAATACCAACAATAAAATTATGGTATACGTACATAAGACTAATTGAATTCCATAATTAAAAGTTCTCTTCAAAAAACCATTCAAGGTTTCCACGAGTCGGGTTTTTGTATCGTACAGATTATATCACAAAATATATAAGTATACATATTCACAGAATCAGAGAGAGAGGAGAGAGGGTGGTTAAAAGTTGGCGTGGATTCTGTAAATACTGTTCTGTTACACATACAAAGTATAATGTTAATCTTCATATCTTTATCGTACTTTTTACACTTGATCAGCGTCGTTGGTTTCTTTTGTTTTTGTGGATATTATACATGTGCAAATGATTTGAGCATCTCAATCATTTTAAGTATAGATGAACTTGACGTAACTTTTGAAGATTACGGTTAATATGGGGAATTCAATATTTCGCTGCAATTTTCTCATGCGATATATGTATATTATGTAAAAAAAACAGAATGGAGAATATGAACAAAAGGAAAATGTAAGATGAAAAAGATGAAAATAGTTGCATGAGTATAGAGCTATAGAGCTGTGCTCATGGCCATGGTCAGGGTCACATACATAATATATATAAGAAAATACAGAGAAGCCAACGAATGAAGGAATGAATATGTATGAACGAACACATGAACGAACAACTGAAAGACTGATCGTGAGTGAGAAAAGGCTGATTTTTAAAAATGCCTTTTTGCACTTTAGACTCGGACGAGAGATGAGAATGAGACGAGACGAGAACTCAAGAACCATAAGAAACAAGAATAAATAAATACCCGAGACGGGAAGAGAGAGACTCTCGACCTACTTTTTCCTAGTAAAATAGTGAAAATTCTCATACATTCAAATATCGTATACTATCGTAATATCGTACAAACACTCAATATCGTACTTTTAAAAGTACGTGGTACGTGAAGTATTCGCAAATCCCAAATCGCAATTCAATTACTAAATGTTACAACTCGTGTGTGTCGTCTCTTCCGTTTTTTTTTCAACCTCTACTGTGATAGAAATTCCGTCTGTCGTGTTTTCCACCAGACATTTTTATTATTATTATAAATCTCAAATGACGAAACATTAAATCTGATATTGCAAATTTCCTGCACAAATTGCAAGGTCCCTCGCAAGATGCTTAATTCTGAATTTATTGACTGACAACACAATCTATGTCGTGGGAAATAATGTGGGAAATTGGCAACAGGTCAAAGGTCATGTCATATAATATTTCGGATTTCGTGCATAATATCCACTGCATATTTTGTCTGCCATAGAAACACGTGTGGTCTGTACGAACTTCACTTAAATCTAATCCACACAGAAACTCGTAAAAATTTACAGACTAGAACAAATAGGAACATTTCTATATATTCTGGCAATGAAAAAGGAAAATCAGTGTGTCATTTTTTTGCATTTCGAAATGTTGAAAGTTTTTTGAGACGGTCTATACAGAAAAGCAATAGTAAAAAGTCCGTATGACATGGCATTTAAATCCCCATTCAAACAATGAACGATGACAATGCAAATGACAAGTCAGAGTCTGAAGACATCTCAAAATCAAACAAACGAAAAGGTAATGGTAATTATATTGTACATTACGTATAAACTATAAGTTAAGAAAATCAGAGAGTACGAACTGTAACAGAAAGACATTTCATTCATGATAATTAAAGGACTCACAAAGATAAAAGAAACAACAATGAAAAAGAATCTGCCGGGTAAGAACAACGTGACGCGGAAATCGGAGCGAGCTTCACATCTTCACCAACCGAGCTCAGAATCAGAATCCAACAGATCGAAAGTAATGGGGAAAGTCAAAGTGAATAGTTCGGGTTCAAATCCAGGGAGTGGAAATGAAAATGCAGGGCCCTCCACAGGGAAACCATCAGGAGTAGTGAATGAGAGGGAAAGGGACGAGGTTGTTGATCACGACATGAAAGGAATTGAGGCGAATAAATCCAAAGAGATTAAATTCCTAGCGGGTCCATCTCCAATCCATCGAAGAAATGGTGGTGATTTGGAGGAGGATATTGAGATTTCTCCAAGGAATAGTGGTGAGCTGGGATCCGAGTCGTCACCCCATAATAATCCTGATCACAATCGAATTGCAAGTCAAGGTGAGTCCCTCATCATTTTCCCACTCCCATCCACATCTGAAGACGTCCGAAATGAGAATCATTTGAGACTGGCCCGGATCGTAGATACTTCAATATGGGAACTCCCTGTTGATGTTGATGGAGACGATCATGATGATGATCTTCCTGGATCCAGACACATTTCCCAGATGGTCCGTACACGAACCGGTGGTGACAGAACTGGATCCACTGAAGGGTCTCTTAATCTACGTACTTGTAGTAATCATAATCTGATGGAGGACACAGATGCTTCTAATGAAACTGTTCAGGACTTACATCCTCTGGATCTGGATCTGGATACGAATGAAACTCAAACTGAGAGTGATAATAGTAGTGGGACTGGTGGTACTAGGATTATTGGGCTTGACGGTCGGACGACGGATGAAGGGACCAATACAATGGAAACGATTTTGATGGGGGAGCCTCATTGTGTGCATGTGATTGCTGAGTGGCCGAGTCAGAATCGGGATTTCGGTCTCCTTACAAAATTAGATGATGAGTTTGTATCCACGGATCCTTATAGTAATCAAATGACGGATTTGTCTGAATGGTTCCGGCCGGATTTGGGGGAGGAGGACATTCCTCCGGGACGGAGACTTCGCCTGAATCCTGGCCGTAAGAAAGAAAGACAGAAAGAAAATATCAAAATCATTTTTAGAATATAGAATTACTCAATTACAAAATAATAAAAACCAGAACAATGTTTTGTTTCAGAATTCTGTTTGGCAACTACAGAAAGTTGGACTTCATCCTGTATGTCCAGTCTCACAGAGTGTACTTCACCAGTGGAAGAACCAAAACATTGATAATTAAAGACATAATTTAAGTAGTATTAAATATCATGCAAATTATTCGACATTTGATTATTATTGTAAGTTGTTCAATCAACTAACTCGTCAAAATATGTCTCATTTATTAAATTCTTATTGCTTTTGTCTATTTCCAATTTGCATCATCAATTTGAGTCATAATTTTACAACTCTACAAGTCATTTTGGCTAGTATATATATTCTTGCTGTCGTTTTATAACTAAATTACATAAATAAATCGTAGTATAAACGTTTGATCTTCTCATTATTTATGATGACATCAAATCAAAATTTGATAAATTAAAATTACTAAATTACTATTACCATACAATTATTTCAAATACATATTTCGTTTTTGCACCACACAAAATAATACAAATTAAATAATAAGACATTTTACCCATGACGGTTTTCATGGGATAAACTTTTGTTTAACGTTTTTACTTGAAGTCAAGTCAGATACGACGAAGTGTAAAAATATTACGAATCCTAATTATTGCTATTCATAATAATATATTAATATTACAAAAACAAAACGTATTTGATTCATGCAGTGATGCACGTACATCTACATAGTGAGTATAAACATGGCTATTTTAAATTATAATAGACTTGTTCATTAAATAATAGTAATACATATTTAACTTATAAAATAAACAATCACCGAGTAATAATACAGATTCAGGTTATCGAGTTTCAATACGATACAGCAACAAATTTAGACATTGTGATTACAATCGTGTAACTTAAATTGTACTTTCACTGCCTAAAATAAATTAGTAGCAGACTAATAGCTTTTATAAAGCTTTCTTCCAGTTTCTTGTAACTCGTTTCAAAAAGAAAAATGTACATAAATATTATCTAAATAGGAATAAAATACCAATAGTAATTTTACAAATTCTTCTACCGATAAATTTGTATAATATTTATTACAAAAACTCCTACTGATAATAATAATAATTTAGTAATCAAAAAACATCCCAAAAAAACCAAGAAGCTATATCGAGACGATTCTATAGATTATATTTTTTTAGTACACCTATAATATTAAATAGCTCTATATATTCTCATTCTTTGAATTGAATATTACGTATTTTAACTTTGAATAGTAATGTTTGTGTAATTTAAATTATTGTTTGTATACAACTATATAGTTGTAGGTAAGTAATACCTACTAGGTATATATATTTGATTTTTGGTTGTGGTAAATTGTATACATATCTATAAAAAATAAAAGAGCAACACACTTTACAGTGTGTAAATATAATGTAATAGTTTGCCATCTTACTTAAATATGTACCCAAAATCAACCAAGGCCTTATAACTAGTCAGGAAATATTAATACCTAAGTAATTAATTGATTAACTTTCTTTCAGTATATTTTTATTTTATATCTTACTGTATTTTTTTGAGTTCTAGTCGGGTGTATGTGGAAGATTGTGTATTTTTGATAAATGAAAGCGCAGATACTCACTGGATGCATAATTCGAACCACAAATACTACATTTAAATTTTAACACGGGTGAATTCGAAGATTCACCCGGAAGATTCGGATTACTAGTTGAGACATACATTGGGAGTCCAATGGGGTTTGCATTGTTGCTTATATTTGAACCCGCACTAATATTATTCTTGATGGGAGTGGCATTCATTTTTTTTAGCTTCGCACGACGGCAAGCACTCTTCTTTTGATGAACTCGGAATAAATACAATCCGATGAACGACTCATTGCAAATCTCACATTCTGGGAAAGAGAGACAATACACAATAATTGCATTATACTTTATACTTACGCATTTTCAATACTTTTCATAATTTAACTACAGATTTGAGCTTTGAATAAAGGATAATTCTTTGATTTAATTCTTTTATATTAATTATTTATAAGTACCGAAAATTCCCTTGGGGTCGATTGGTTCTTCAGGAGGTTTAACTGGTGTTGATGGGGATGTGACCAGAGGTAAAACTTCAAATTGTTGAAGTCCACCTGAAGAACTTGCATTAATAATTACATTGGGACGGCAAGGGGTGACAGAACCGTCTGCATTTAAAAATCCTATCGCTGTTTCCTCACCTATATAAGTAAATTTAAATATCGTAAATATTTTTAATAAAGTTATACATGAAACAGAATTCCATGATATTTAGTGAGTATACAGTGTATATATGGAAACTGTATAGCTAATAATAATAATTACCGATAGTACCCGAAAAAACTGTCATGTTGCTAGTTGTGAGCTGGGAATTGTCCACTTGAATGGGTAGCCCTTCCCGATAATTAATGACGGTATGTTCACCATCCACCAAACTTAATCCAGGTTCAGACTCAATTTTAATAATATGAAGAACATTATTCTCTTCTTGGATTCTGTAACGAGTTTCATGTCCTCCTGGTTGCTGCATTAAATTATGATGATGATGATGATGAAGACGTTGTTGTTGTTGATGATGATGATGATGTGAGGAAATGGTTTGATTTTCCGTTTCCGTTTCCTCAATATGTGTGGGAGCTTCTTCAATTTCCACTTCCACCGGTTCATATTTTATTGTCTCAATTTCAATTTCATTATCTGCTGTAGGACTCTGGACGATTTCTTGTATAGAATTTTGTTGTTGTTGTTGTTGATGATGGTGTTGTGTTATTATATAGCTGGTTTGAGTTTCCGTTTCCGACTCGGTTGTGGGGACACTGAGATTTGAGTCGGATTTGGAGGATGACGACGATTCTTCTAAAGCTGATGGATTTTGTTGTTGTTGATGATGATGATGCTGACGAGGAATCGAAACTTGTTTAATAACAATACCACGGTCACTTTCACGTTCACTAGATATTATTGTGTGTAACTTATCATGATTTACTACACTTGATGAGGAAGAGGTTGAAGATGAGATTCGTTTTTTATTTTGATACACTTTCAAGTCTGATGATGGTGAAGTGGTCAATGCTCTTTTGACCTTACGGAATTTGATTAAATTACTAAATTGATTCTCTTCATTTTCTTTCACATTGTCATTATTTTCACTTCGTGTACAGAGGTTTTCACTCGTCGGTTCCACCTCCATGTGTTTCATATCTCTTTTCGATAGTGACAAATGATCCGGAAAATTCATTCCTATATATATAAAACGTATGTATGTGTAAGACATTAATAGTGCATATAGATAATTTAATTATTATATAGTACATTTAAAAGTATAAAACTTACCTAAATGATTGAGCAACCAATATTCTAAATGCTTCTTCCACAAATCACCATGATTGAGCCGAGCAGTTAGTATATCAATTTTCTCCTCTAAATGTTGCACTTGCATTTGAACATTTACACTCATTTTGGTGAGTAAATTAATTGCGCAAAACTCTGGTATATCGTTATTATTAGTAATTACAACATTCACACGCAATTAATTGTAATTACACCGAATATCGGAGCAAAAACCTCACACAATTGAGAATCTCAATTTGAGATCATAAAAATATTACTGTTTTCATTTAATTTTGTGATTTTGTGATTCCAATTAATATAATTATGGCATATCAAGACTTTCCAATAGTTGTAATTTCTCTCTCCGTATTTCTACTTGAATACTAATTAATACTACTACACGTAATGTGTTTAAATTGAATGTGTCAACATGAGAATCCTTAAATTGCTATTTTATTAAAATAAAATTTTAAATTTCTTTTTTGTGAAATTTCAAGTTTTCAAAGCCTGTGCGGCATTCGCAGCTCAATGAATCCTTTATTAAGGTTTTTTTACATGCATGTTGAAAATCATACTTGATTCTAGCTCCGCGATACTTTATTTTTTTCGGAAAAATCATAATAAATAATACAATGATCAATAAAGCTTCAAAAAAAAAAAAACTAACTACAACATAATAAATGTACCATTAAAATCCATATAGTATTTTGAAAATACAGGAAAAGCAACCAGTACATATTGGATTTTGTTTTTTGTATCATAATTTTGCCAGGATCTTTGCATGGATTTATCGGTCGTATACTTTTGAGACATTTTGACTTTGGTCTTGTCCGATGATTCTCTCATCATTTAAATGTATTTGTGGCTAGAAAATAATATGATTAAAATAAATGATGATTATTTTCCGATGTTTGATACTAAAAAAACGATAAATTCTAAAAAATTCAAGGATATCAGGTTCGAAGGAAAAGTACTGTATGAAGGGGAAAAGTATAACATATAGTTTTCATAATAGAGACACAATCACAAGTCAAAATAGCGTTGGCTCAAGCGTATACGTATAAGCAAACCATAATTACAATTACAATTAAATTACTTGTAGCAATCAATTCCTTATATACACATGCTGCAGTTTTTTTCTTATACAAAACCCAATTATCGTACAATTATAGGGAGCAAAGTTCCCCTAATCTTATTGTATTATCCTGTCTGTCCTTTTTACGATGACATAACCGAACGGGTTGACCGATTTACATGCGATCTTTTGTAATAACTTTGTCAGGACATGAGTACGGTACACATTGATTTTGGTGACCCTGAAGTCACTGGGGGCGAAGTTATTAGGGGTCAAGTAAGGTCAAATCCAAAATATGAATATTATTTATTCGAAAAATTCGATTCGGTTGGAATTCGTGTTGGTTTCCGGACAGATTTGTAAAAAAATGCAAGCTATATATGAACAATTGAATGTCTACAGTCTACAGAATTAGCACTTATTATTTTGATCTTCAAATCCTTCTTTCTCCATTCATTTGTCTTTACTTCTCCAATTCCAATTTCTTCTGAACTTCAGAATCTATAGTAAAGATTCCGAATTAAAAATCCTCACGTTCTCTGGATTTTCCATTGTACATAAATATAGAGTATACAAAGTTCTTTTGTTTGCTTATCATCGTATTGTATTTTGCTTTTATATTTACATTTCTTACATTTTCCCCACAATCCATGAAGGTATACTTATTACTTATTGCTAATGCATATCATTTTAATATGGTGATGGTTGAACACTGAACACACATGACAATTGGAAATGAACATGAAAGATTGACGTGTTTGTTCAGTTTAATTGTATATTTAAAAGAACTATAGCACGAAAAAGCTCCTATATTATATATTATATACGATGCAAGAAAATATATATAGCCAAACTACATATATACACAATTTTGCTTTGAAATTTATTAAAGAGGTCATATAATATATAGAACAGAAACAGAAACAGAAACAGGCTTGAGACTACACACAATGATTACAATAGATGATAGATAAATCCAATACAATACCAATTATAATCATTCAACTACATATATAAAGTACTTGCTCGACATCGACACAGCTATTATGCTTCTCCTACGGTTTTATACTTTACGTTTTAATAGTTATGAAGCATTTAAACAGTATATATCGTCTGTTAAGTTCAAAAACGAACTATAATTATTTTCCTTAATTTCGTTTGTCCGAGTTGACCTGATCTGGAGGTCAAAGTATTAGAGATGGAGCTTTGGTTCAGGCGACATTATTGTTCGTCATGACCTGCTCTACAAGGTAAGAAATTAACACACAACACAAGAAATCGCCTCAACCAGATTATTCTTACGGGAAAACTTGGACATGCAACAACTCGAATAAATTGTTTCAATTTTCCTAAAAACCATTGTAAAACAACCTTCATATAAAAAGATCTTTACAGCCTATATAGCACATGACCTTTCATGTGGTGATACTCTTCAGTCTCCACGTTGTGCTTTTCTTAAACAGGAGCTCTTTAAAAAATCGAAACGCATCGGTCGAACTCGCCCCCGGTCGGACGAACTCGCCCCTCCTGACGGTATGCCACCGAAATGAATTTCACCCAAACTGAATTCCAAATTAAATCTCGAACTATATTTCATGTGGAATATATTCGTTTTTTTTGTTGGGAACCCCGAATCTTTTTGCACCATCTAAAAATTGTCGGATGAAAACAAAACAAAAGTAACGCGGAGACTTCAATTTGCAATATTTGTGGGGTGAGAAAATATAGCAAGGAAACACAAATTCAAACAAGATTTACAATAATATAGCACAAAACATATTTGCGAATCTCCGTCAAAAGTGTGAACAAATTAAGATGGAGAAAGTCCATGAAAAAACTTCGGCCACACTTTCTTTTCCACGTGCAATTCGAGATCTTTCTATTAGATATATAGACTTTCGTCTCCCCAAAATCCACACAAACCGGTTCAATCCATTCTGGCAGCAAAAGCACTATATTTTCTCGATGATGTGTTGTGTGGGCTGCGGCCCTCTTTAGACACAATAAAATTCAATTCTATTCTATTCTATATAGCCCACTCAATTTTGGACATGGGAAAATCGAATTCCTGGGGCGTTTGTTATGGAATTTGAAATACATGCGTGTACTGCTGTACTGTGGCAGTAGAAAAGCCGTAAATCACCAAAATTCGGGGTGCGTTGACAGTTTCATTTTCAGCCGTTTTTTTATCAATTTTCGCGGAATTCACAACTCCAGGTCCGCCGCCGTAAGAATTCCAATTCAAGTCCTCAATGTTCGTTTTTAGTTCTTTCAAAAATTCGAAGCGGTTACACAATTATGGCCATTTAAAAATTCAAGAAAACTCAAAAAAGCGTACGCTTTTATCGAGTGTTCTATATATTATCGTTGATATTTTCGTTTTTTCTTGAATGGGCACATAATCGGAATGCCCGTTTCAGTTTGATCTGGGTTTTTGACCTGTTTTACCGTAGTATTTCTCGTTCTTCAACGATTCTGTGGGGTAAAAAATAATGAGGAATCCGATTCCGAAGTCAAACTTTCAAAAATCTGAATTCACAACCCCGAATTCGGTGTTTTTTGGAGTTTTTGATCTACTTTCAAACTGTTTTTTGTCTCTAACAATTCTGGTTTACAAAATATTGAGGAATCCAAAGTCAAAATTGGATAAATCCGAATTGAAGACCCCGAATTCGGCGTTTTCCCCTGGATTTTGAGCAATGTAAAGACAATGCCTGGCCATCCCTAAATTTTCCCGGCCATTCTTGAACTTTCTTGGCCATGCCTAAAATATCCTGGCCATGCCTTCAGATTGTTTTGTCAGGCTCCTCATAGTCACGCCCTAGTCTGGACGCTCCGTGTACAGGGATTTTTTTTAAAAGAAATTTCTATTAGGGACCATCCATAAATCACGTGATGGCTCAGGGGGGAGGGGGGAGCAAGCCAGATATGACAAAATATGACAAGGGGAGAGGAGGGGGTACAAGCGCCCACCACGTGATGTTCAAAAAAGTTGCTTTTTTGAGGTTTTTCATCCTCTGCGTTAAACCGTTTTTCACACATAAGTATATACATTTCACAAATTGTAAAATGTGACGACCGATCTTGTTGCAAGGAAATGAAAACAAATCTGAAATCCATGCTCCCC